>CAUYON010082470.1:0-24870 GCA_963573935.1 Arctocebus calabarensis
AGAAAGCCAGCAAGGTCTTTTTGAAAGCTGGTTCTCAAAATCCCCTTGGTTAACTACTCTCCTATCAACCATCGCAGGACCCCTGATCATTCTCCTCTTACTACTAACCTTTGGTCCCTGCATCTTCTCTCGCCTACTTACTTTCCTCGGTGATGGTCTTAATATAACCCAAGCCCTTATCCTCACTCACCAATACCAATCTCTACAACAACAAACAGAGCCTTAAGTTTACTAAATCTCCTAGGTCTTAAGATTAAGACCACGTTCAACCAAGAGGAGGGAATGAAAACCCCAGTCTCCCAGAAATCGGTGAGCAAGGACTTTCCGAGAGCGCTCCGGGCACCCCCACCCCAACCGGCCCAACCGTATCCTGTTTTCCCATACGTGGGTCAAGCCCACATCCTCCTTATCCTGGTTACCCAAGCCCCAGTCCCATTCCAACCCCCACCCCGTGTTCCCTGTTCCTGCACCTGCGCAATCGGCTGACTGCCAGACTTTCAAACCAGCCAATCCACGAGCAACACACCACTCACCCCACCCTTCCCCTCCCCTTGCGGTTTTGGGGTTTAAAACCAGCCTGTAACAGCCAAACAGGGTCCTTCCCCCGAGCAGCTGAGGGACCCTGACGCGTCAGCAATAAACCGCCTCTTGCTTTTGCATCGACTCGGGAGTTGGTGACTGTTTTCTTGGGGGCGTCCACCCTAGTTGGAACTCAATTTGGGTCCAACAGAATCACCCCTCATGCTGAAGTCCATGTAGTCTGTTTTCAGTTTCCCCTCGGTGTAAAGAACTAGAGTGAGACCAGTTTGTTCCTCCTCTGGACCTCGGCTATGGCTCTGCAACCCCTTCCCTTCCAGTAAGCTGTCCCGTGACTGAACTGAGTAGAGGAAGTCCTTTCCCTACACACATATTTGTATATTGGGAAGTAATATTTATGGGTTTTTTTATTTGTTTTTTTTTGTAGAGACAGAGTCTCACTTTATCACCCTCGGAAGAGTGCTGTGGCATCACACAGCTCATAGCAACCTCCAACTCCTGGGCTTAGGTGATTCTCTTGCCTCAGCCTCCAGAGTAGCCGGGACTAAGAGGTGCCCGCCACCACGCCCGGCTATTTTTCTGTTTTTTTGCAGTTCAGCTGAGGCCAGGTTTGAACCCGCCACCTTCGGTATATGGGGCTAGCGCCCTACTTGATGAGCCACAGGCGCCGCCCTGGGAAGTAATATTTAAAACTAATTCTAAAAATGATCACTTTCTCACAGTCGATTACATGAGCTCCTCAGAGCACTGAAGTTCCTCAGAGACCCAAATGACCCGTACCTATGGGGCCCACTCCCTGTGGATGAATTAAGGGGAAGAACGTCTGTAACTGGGAACAGAGGGACAGTACATGGAAATGGGAAAGATCCTTGGGCTTCGGCACTGGCAGACCCTCACTCTGCAGTTGGGTACTCCCAGACATGTTCTAGATCTTTCTGCATCTTGCTTTCTTTACTGAAATACTGACAAGCGTGAGGCCCACCTCCCAAGGCTGCTGGGAGGATTAGACATGAAAGTGGTTGGGACAGAGTTGGTCAGTGGGTGTTCTTCCTCTTCCTTTTTGTAAAAAGGCTCTAGACAGAATGTTCTTAACTCTCTAATAGACTCCAGCACACTCACAGATTACTGTTAATATTAGTGTTATGGGCTGAACTGTGTTCCCCCCAAATCCATATGTTAAAGCTCTAACCCCTCAGTACCTCAGAATGTGACTGTATTTGGAGATAGGGCCTTTAAAGAGGTCATTAAATTCAAACAAGGCTGTTAGGGTGGCCCCTAGTCCACTCTAATTTGTGTCCATATAAGAAAAGGAATCGGATACACCAAGGAAGAAACCAGCAATACACACACGCAGAAGAGGAGGAGGCCTCCGGAGAAACCACCCCTGTGAACAGTTGGCCTTAGACTTCCAGACTTCAGAACCGTGAGGAAATTAATTTCTGTAGCTTAAGCCACTCAGTCTGTGGTATTGTTAGCAACCGAATACAATTAATATTATAGGAGTGAGCTGAGCTGCTAAGAGCAGAAGCAGGGGAGCGAGTTCTATACAAGTTCAGGAGACAATTAGCTGCATGACCTAGGGCAAGTCTTTTTTTTTTTTTTTTAGACAGAGTCTCTGTCACCCTCAGTAGCGTGCCATGGTGTCATAGCTCACAGCACCTTCAAACCCTTGGGCTCAAGAGAAGTCTTGCCTCAGCCTCCAGAGTAGCTGGGACGATAGGTGCCCACCACAACGCCCGGCTAGAGACAGGGTGTCACTCTTGCTCTGGCTGGTCTCAACTCCTGAGCTCAGACGATCTACCCTCTCAGCCTTCCAAAGTGCTGGGATTACAGGCAAGAGCCACCAAGCCCAGCCTAGGGCAAGTCATTTGCCTTCCCTTTAGCACACTTTCTACCTCCCTCAACCTGACTATGAGAATCAACTGAGAAAATTATGTAAAAGACTCTATCGCAAAGCAGATGTCCCGGAAAGAGTGGTTTCCTTCATTTCTTTCTCCAAATATCAGGTTTCTCATGAATACCTCAGCGGACTGTTTTTAAAAATATATAAATAAAATGAAAAGAAAGGGTAAAACGCCCAACATGAACTGGGTTTAAAAATAATAAAGCAAAATTTACAAAAAGAAGGAACTCAGGAGATTGGATGTACTGATTCAGCCCTGATCTTCTGTAATTCTAATAAAAGTTTTAGCAGAAAGAGTGGGCTTTCCTGTCAGAATGGCAAAAAGGGTTTTCAGCCTCTTTTCTTTCTCACAGTAAACACACACACCCCTCGGATTCCTGAATATTTACACATCAATTCGGAAAAACCTGGGGATACCCCAGCAGAGCAGATTAACCACCCCCTTCAGGCAAATCCAGCCAATCCTGCAAACCACTCTCCTCAGTGTTAAGGCTTTTATACTTCCCACACAGGCTTTAAATGAATGCAAACCCAAATGTTAATATTTGGCTCCAAAACCTACTTAAAATCCATCCTCTCAGCCAGGTGTTGTGGCGGGTGCCTGTAGTCTCAGCTACTTGGGAGGCTGAGGTAAGAGAATCGCTTAAGCCCAAGAGTTTGAGATTGCTGTGAGCTGTGATGCCCCAGCACTCTACTGAGATCACATAGTGAGACTGTCTCAAAAAAAAAAAAAAGAAAAGAAAAGAAAAATCCCATGGTACCTGGCTGAGCAATTAAGTTGCCTGCTTCTTGGTGGACCGGAGGTGTTCTTTAATGGAAGTTTCTTTTCCTGTGCTTTCTGTTTCCCTGTGGGGTCAGGGTGAGGCCTTCCTGTTCTGTGAGAGGAGAGTTTACCACAAAAAGAAACACTAAGTAGTTCCTTTTTTAATTTTTTTTTCTTCATAGCATTCTGAGTGGTTTCCACACAAGTACACTACGGTTTAGAAAGTTCAGAAAGGGGAAGATGAGTATGGGCAAAGGTAGCCAGGGAAGAAGTGGGACTACAGAGTTAAAGATGCAAGAGCTAGAAATTCAGTCCAGGAAAGGAATTACTCACTTGTTTCCTGTTTATTCAGAGCATGCAAATCCTATTGCTGTGTGTTTATTTTATACCTTAAATTGAAACAAAACGTTTTGAACATTCATTACGTGTTTTTATGATTAACGGGAGAAGAGAGAGAGTGAGCAGGAGAGAAATGAAATGAGCCAGTTTGGTTGGTGAGAGCATACTGCTGCTGCAGTCAAGGTCAGGCTCACCCCTGTACTGAACTGAATTTCAGCAACTGTGTACTCTCTGTCTCTGAGCGTCTGGGCAAGGCTAGCACAGAGCCAATGGAGCCCCAGTGTCAGTCTACTCCACCAGTGATGTGCACACTCTCCTGAGTATAAAGCTCCAGGGGCTCACATTGCCACACACGCATTTGACATGCAGGGTCACAGACTCCAGGAAGCCAGTTTATACTTAACTCCAGGAATGGAGAACTCTCTGTGCTGCTTTAGAGAACAACCCAAGAGTGTACTCTTTCCTCTGCATTTGTACAAACTACCAGGGACTTTTCTAATGTTATATAACATCCTATTTTATAAAGAGCATCTTGACGTTAACCTATCTGCCATAGAGGGATATCTAAGTTCCCCTAAAATACATTTCTACATTCTGAGTTTTCTAGGAGAGTGTCAGCAGTGTTTGCCAACTTGTGAGGTGGGCTTCTCTGGAGTGAGATTATGGCCAGTCCTATCAGCTGGACTTTAAGATTTAATAAAATCTATATTTGAATACGTATGTGAGAGGAAGAACTGCAAACCTAAACTCCAAAATAGCAATGGTGCTTATCTCTGGGGAGTAGGATTATGGGTAATTTAAAATTTTCTTGGCCAGGCACAGTGGCTCACACCTGTAATCCTAGTACTCCAGGAGGCTGGGATGGGAGGATTGGCCTGAGGTCATGAGTTTGAGACCAGCCCGAGCAAGAGCAAGACCTCATCTCTAAAAAATAACTACACATTGTGGTGGGTGCCTGTAGTCCCAGCCTCTTGGGAGGCTGAGGCCAAAGAATTGCTTGAGCCTAAGGGTTTAAGGTTGCTGTAAGCTATAACGCCATGGCACTCTTCCAAGGCCAACAAAGTAAGACTCTGTCTCAATAAATAATAAATAAATAAATAAAATTTTCTTCTTTTGTTTATGTGTGTATTCTAGTCTTCTTTAGCAAATACCTGTTACTTTTGTAATAACAAATGATGTAACCATAGGATAAAAAGGGAATAGTAGAAATGTTGTAGGAGGCTGAATAATGGCTGCCCAAATATACCAGGTCCTAATCCCTGGAAACTGTAAATGTTGTATCTTTTTAGATGTGATCAAGTTAAGTACTGTAAAATGGGGAGATGATTTTGGATTATCCAGGTGGATCGTAAGTGTCCTTATAAGACTGACAGAGGGAGATTTGAAACAGAAGAGGAAAAGGCAATGCGAACTTGAAGGCAGAGGTTTGAGTGATGTGGCTATGAGCCAAAGAATGCTGGCAGTCACCTGAAGCTAGAAGAGCCGAGAAATAGATCTTCCCCTGGAGCCTCAAGAGAGAGTGTGGCTCTGTGCACACCTTGATTTCTGCCTGATGTTGGACTTCTTACCTCCAGAACTGTAAGAGAACAAATTTCTTTTCTTTTCTTTTCTTTTTTTTTTGCAGTTTTTCACCAGGGCTGGGTCTGAACCTGCCACCTCCAGCCTCCAGCCCTACTCCTTTGAGCCACAGGTGCTGCCCCTCTTTTTTCTTTTCTTTCTTTCTTTCCTTTTTTTTTTTTTTGAGACAGAGTCTCAAGCTGTTGCCCAGGAGCCCCAAACTCTCAGGCTTAAGTGATTCTCTTACCTCAGCCTCCCAAGTAGATGGGTTTACAGGCGCCCACCATAATACCCGGCTATTTTTTGGTTGTAGTTGTCATTGTTGTTTGGCAGGCCTGGGCTGGATTTGAACCTGCCAGCTCCGGTGTACGTGGCTGGCACCTTAGTCGCGTGAGCTACAGGCGCCAAGCCAAACAAATTTCTATTCTTCTGTTTTTGGTATTTTGTTATAGTAACCAGAGGAGACTATTGTACTCCTATATCAAGGTAAAATAAGCAAATTCATATCCATATTCATTCAAGCACATCCCCCATTCTGTCTCACCAGTTTCCTTTGCAACTGAATTTGCTGTCAGATGTATTCAATACATTTCAAATAGATAATGAACCAGTAACTTCAGCATCCTAACTTCTAAGAGCTGTATCCCTTGTCGTTTTGTTCTGCCTCCCGATCTCTCTTACCCCTTATTGTCCCAGGAGTGTGATAAAGAGGAAATGCTCAGAACTTTGGAGCAGAAGGACTGGAGTTCAAGTCTGGATTCCTCCCTGTGCCTAAAACAAGTTATCTAAGCTTCTTAGAATTAAAATGGTGGTTGCCCAGCTTGCCCCAGAATTATTCTGAACATCAACTGGAACACTGTCTGTGAAGTACTGTGAGTGCTAACTCTTCTGTGACTTAAAACTTTTGTAGATACTCATGCTTTTCATTGTCAGTTTAATGTAGAGGAAGGGGGAAAGTTACAATACTTTTCTTGCCCTTGGGGCCTATAATTTATAACTCTAATAACTGTCTTGGCATTTTGCTTGTCTTCTATCCATACCGTCAGTCACAGAAGAAGCTGCTGGGCCAAGTCATGTTTGGCAACTTCCTAACATGCCGTAATAATGGAGGGTCAAACCTTCTTAACAGCTTCTTTAGAAAGTAGGGGTACATTGTACCTATTATCCTCAGCTATACATATGATACATGTGTGCATTTACTATATATGTATTTATTCTGAACACATACACATACATATGTAATTCCCCACCTCTTACAATTGTCTAATAATTCAGAAACACAATGTGAAAAGAGGCTTCAGCAAAAGTAACTAAATGCTGAAGGACATTGATTCCCATGGAGCCTGAAAACCTGTCCTAAAAATAATATTCAAAAGAACTGGAGGTATTTGGCAGAAAGAAGAAAAAGCTTCAAGGAGGTTTAATTGCTGTGTTTGCCTGATTGCAGAGGCATGGCGTGAGGAAGAGGGAATTTGTTTCAAATGTTTATGACAAATGAATGTCGTGTGCAAGAAGGCAGCATTTCACTCAAAATGCTAAAGAAGCTCAGTGATAAAATGTACTTCTTTAGGGGAATCTGTCATGCTTTTGCACTCCTTGTTTTTGTGAACACCCAACATTTGGGCAGATTCCTAAATCATGACACCCGCATACCTAAGGTGGAAGCCAGAATCCTTTTTCCTCGCAGCTTCCCTTGATGTTGGCATGCACATACTCCTAGGGTTCTGCCAACTGGAAGCTGACAAGAGACTGCAATTTGGAGCCAATGCATTGCCAGTGTGAAAGCCACCTGGGGAACTGGCAGAGAGTCATCCAATTTTTGGAAGCAGCAGCGTGGTCGTTCTGGCTGTAATGTCCTATGGAGCCTATACCCAGTGGTGGTGACAGGAGAGTTTCCAAGTGAGTGATCCAGCATAATTTGGACCTTGTTTTTGCCTTTGTGGCTTCCCAATCTGATTCTCTGGACCCTCCTGAAGATTCTGTAAGCTATTTGGTATTCTCGGTAAATTCCTCGAATGCTAAAACTCCCTGGAATGGGTTCTGTTGCACCTTGTACATTAAGTATTGCCTCAGCAGCTGATTGGCATGGATACTTTGTGAAGTTAGAGTTTGTTTTATGTGGGATGTTGAATTCACTCTGTCTGTTTGATCTTAGGATTCTGACACTAAGAATGGTAGGGCGACGGGAAGTAGGAAGTGGGAAATGAACATGATCGGTAATTTTTGATTACTTTTCACTAGTGATTTAAAAATGAAGCAAGTAGGAAATGTGGTTCAGAATGTAAACAATATTCCAGTTATATAATAATTACTTTAGGTGAAGTACAACTCTGTTTACTCAGTTCCTTTGTTTTTTCCTTTGTGACAATGCAAACATTTTGGGAAGAGTAGCTTAAGACAACTCTACTGGCATTGTTTGATTTTAATACATCAATTTCACAGTAACAAACTCAGGGGTGAAGAGATGTAAACTTCCTTTCTCTCTCTCTTTTTTTTTGAGACAGAGCCTCAAGCTGTCACCCTTGGATAGAGTGATGTGGCATCACAGCTCACAGCAACCTCCAATTCCTGGGATCAAGTGAGTCTCCTGCCTCTGCCTCCCAAGTAGCTGGGACTACAGGCACCCGCCACAGCGCCCGGCCATTTTTTGGTTGCAGCCCTCATTGTTGTTTGGTGGCCCTGGGTTGGATTTGAACCCGCCAGCTCAGATGTACATGGCTGGTGCCTTAACCCGTTGAGCCACAGGCACTGAGCCTAAACTTCCTTTCTCTATAAAGGAAGTTGTTCTCTGAATGTGGGAAGCTGTTCCCAGATTTCAGTCGATGGTGGGAAACTGATCTACTCAGTCTGAAGTGTCCCTCAGCTCAGTGATCCCTCAGTCTGTCCAGCTTGGTAATTTACTCACATTCCAACTACTCTTTTTTCCCCTCATTCCTTCCTTGGATGTTTTCTAAGATTCTGGAGGCTCAAGCAAGGACTGCCCCTCAGTAGGGAAGGGGAAGGCAGAATCCTCCTCTCTACTCAGTTCCTGGATGGATCTTGTCACTGGTGACTCATCCTGAATGTTCCTCTGAACTTACTCGTATAAGTTCCCTTACCTGACATGGATCCCATCTGACACACTGGCTCGCTCTCTCTCTCTCTCCCATTTCCAGTAGAGGATTGGTAATTTCAGACCTCCTCAAAGTGACACAGAAGCCTTCAGTGACTATGGCAGGAGTTTTCCTCCTCCTACTTGTTGATACCCTAGTTTTCTGGGTCAACAGACTCAGGAAAATTGAGAGTGGTTCTGACAGAAAAAAATGAGGGATTGATAGTTAATATCTAAGATCATTCATCCACCACAGTGAAGGTGATTCTGGGTTACCCTATTTATAATTGTTAAGTGAACATACTATTTTCTGGTTTTTAAAAATCTGATTCTGCAGAAGTATTTTTGTATGCAATTAATTAATGAGATAATTACCTTTTGGGCTTAAAGAAGAAAATGTAGCAAGCACTGGATATACTTCTAAGTTATTTGAAACTAATTAAACTGCATTTATATTTTAAAGATAATTTTTAATTTGCATAAATTTATGTGGGCCAAGTGCAATGTAGTTCCATGCATTGATTTTGTAGTGGTGAAGTCAGGGCTTTCAGGGCATTCACCCCTGAATGACATAGATTGCAACCATTAAATAGTTTCTCATTACCTACCCGCTTCCCCCATCTCACTCTTTTGAGCCCCCATTGTCTATCATCCCACACTCTGTGTCCATGTGTGCACATTATTTAGCTCCCACTTATAAGGGAAAGCATGCACTATTTGTCTTTCTGTGTCTGACTTGTTTCACCTAAGATAATACTCCCTAGTTCCATTCATGTTGCTGCAAAAGATATAATTTCATTCTTTTCATGGTTGAATAGTATTCCATTGTGTATATAAACCACATTTTTTAATCTAGTCATTCACTGATGGTTACTTTGGTTGATTCCTTGTCTTTGCTACTGTTAATAGTGTTGCAAAAAACACATGAGCACAGTTATCTTTTTTTTTTTTTTTTGCATTTTTGGCCATGGCTAGGTTTGAACCCACCACCTCCAGCATATGGGGCTGGCTCCCTACTCACTGAGCCACAGGCGCCACCCCAGTTATCTTTTTATTATAATGATTTCTTTTCCTTTGGGTACATACCCAGTAGTGGGCTTGCTGGAGTGAATGGCAGTTCTATATTTAGTTCTTGAGAAATCTCCACTTGTTTTCCATGGTGCCTATTTATTTATTTATTTATTTTGAGACAGAGTCTCACTATGTTGCCCTCGGTAGAGTGCCATGGTGTCACAGCTCACAGCAACCTCAAACTCTAGCTGGGACTATAGGCGCCTGGGACAACACCTGGCTATTTTCTTGTTGCAGTTGTCACTGTTGTTTAGCAAACCTGGGCCAGGTTCGAATCCACCAGCCTCAGGTCACGTGACCAGCACTGTAACGACTAAACTACAGGTGCCGAACCACATGGTGCCAATTTATATTCTCACCAACAATTAGGTTCCCATTTCTCTGCATCTTCACCAATATTTATTTATTTATTTTTTGTCTTTTTCAAGATAGCCAAGTTGATTAGTGTAACATGATATCTCCTTATGGTTTTAATTTTCATTTTACAACACCAATACATAGAAATTTCAGAAAATTTGGAAATTATAGAAAAGACAGAAATAACCCCAAATCTCACTATCCCAAAATAAGCATTGTTGACACTTCAGGATGTTATCCTTCCTGTAACCTTCTTTGCATATATACCTGTTGTATGGTGGGATCATCTGGAAGTTGGGAATCATAGTATATTGTTTCACAAAAAGATCTGTGTCACCTTATAATGAATTTTGAGATTTTTCTCCCTGTCATGAGATAACTTAAAAGATTATTCTTAATAAATAGTTGTGTCTCACTTCATTAAATGAATATATCATAATTTGTTAACCTAACCTGTTCTCTTATTGCTGAGCCTTTAAATTGTTTCCAGTTTTACTCACTGACAAATGATCTCATGCACAGGTATTGCATGTTTGTTTGAATATTGCCTTAGAATAAATTCCAAGAGATGGAAATTTGATATCAAAGAACATGTACTTTTTAAAGTTTCTTCATATAATTTGTCAAATTGCGTTTGAGGAAGACTATATGTATTCAAACTACTATTAACAGCATCATAAAGAAAACAACCCTGGGCACAGTATTATTTTACTAAATTTTTGTTAATCTGATAAATATAAAATGATTTCTCACAATTACTCACATATACTTTTCTTTAGAGCAGTGGTTCTCAATCTTCCCCGTGCCGTGACCCTCTAATACAGTTCCTCGTGTTGTGGTGACCCCCAACCATAGAATTATGTTCGTTATGGCATTAGGAAGAACCACTGCTCTAGAGTGTTAGTCAAGTTGAATTCTTTGCAGTTTGCTGGCAATTCTAAGTCCTTATTTTATGAAATGCCTCTTCAAATATTTTGCCTTTTTCTTTTTTATAAATCAACTTTATAGAATTATAGTTTACGCACATGAAAATGTAACCATCTAAGGCTGAACAATTGGACCACGGCAACATAAGGCAGAACTTTTCTGTCACCCGTAGAAGCTCCCTCAGGCCTCTTTGTAGGCAGTTTCCCTGCCCACTAACCCTAGTCCCAGGCAGCCACTAATCTGCTGGGTTTTTTGTCTCTACATACTAGATTTCTCTTGTTTAGAATTTTATATAAATGAAATTATAAAGTACATTCTCTTTTGTATCTGGCCTTTATCACTTAGCATTAGTTATTTTATATTCATTCATTTTTTTTTTTTTTTTTGCAGTTTTCGGCAGGGGCTGGGTTTGAACCTGCCACCACCGGCATATGGGGCGGGTGCTCTACTCCTTTGAGCCACAGGTTCCGCCCTATATTCATTCATATTTTTATAAACATTTATAGTTCATTCCTTTTTTTTTGAGACAGAGCCTCAAGCTGTCAACCTGGTAGAGTGCTGTGGCATCACAGCTCACAGCAACCTCCAATTCCTGGGCTCAAGTGAGTCTCCTACCTTTGCCTCCCAAGTAGCTGGGACTACAGGTGCCTGCCACAACGCCCAGCCATTTTTTGGTTGCAGTTGTCATTGTCGTTTGGCGGGCCTGGGCTGGATTTGAACCTGCCAGCTCAGGTGTACATGGCTGGTGCCTTAGCCCGGTGAGCTACAGGCGCTGAGCCAGTTCATTCCTTTTTTATTGCCCAGTACTATTCCACTGTATAGATACATCACAATTTATCCATTTTATCAATTGATGAACATTTGAGTTGTTTCCAGTTTTGTGCTGTTATGAATAAAGCTGCTATAAATATTTCTGTATAAAGGGACATAGTTTCTCTTAGGTAAATACAAAGGCTTGGAATTGATGGGTCATATAGTAAACATATGTTGAACTTTATCAGAAACTACCAATCCTCTTTGTGTATTATAATTCGGGTTGGTCCACATTTCTAATGTCTGGTATTCTCAGTATACTTTTTTTATTTTGAGACAGAATCTCACTCTATTGCCCACACTAGAGTGCTGTGACATCATAGCTCATAGCAACTTCAGACTCATGGGCTCAAGAGATCCTCTTGCCTCAGCCTCACAAATAGTTGGGACTAGGGGCACCTGCCACAATATCTGGCTAGTTTTTAGTAGAGACTGTTACTCAGGTTGGTCTGGAACTCCTGAGCTCCAAAAATCCACCTGCCTTGGCCTTCCAGAGTGCTAGCATTATAGGTATGAGCAACTGCTCCTAGCCAATATTTTTAACATGTATTCATTCTAGTGAGTCTGAAATGGTATCTCATTGTGGTTACAATGTACATTTCTTTTATGACTAAGCATGTTACACACCTATTTTGATTGGAGTGCAGTGGCATGAAAATAGCACAGTATAGCCTCAAATTCCTGGGCTCGAGCAACCCTGCCTTAGCCTTCCCAGCTGTAGCTGGGACTACACGCATGCACTACCACACACAGCTACTTTTTCTTACATATTTATGAACTTTTGTACAGACTGATTGTCTCTCTGTTTTCCAGATTGGTCTCAAACTCCTGGGCTCAAGCAATCCTCCTATCTCAGCCTCCCACATCCCTGGGATCACAGGTATGAATCACTGTGCCCAGGTCAAACATTTGTGCACCTTTAATGTGCTGATTGGCCAGATGAATATATTCTTTTGTGAAATGCCCGTTCAAATCCTATACCCACGTTTTAATGACATTGAGTTATGAGGATTCTTTATTCTGGAAACAAATATTTGGCCAGATATGAGGATTGTGACTATTTACTCCTAGTTTGTGGATTGCCTTTTCTTTTTTTTTCTTTGAGACAGAGCCTCAAGCTATCACCCCAGATAGAGTGCCGTGGCATTACAGCTCACAGCAACCTCCAATTCCTGGGCTCCAGTGAGTCTCTTGCCTCTGCCTCCCAAGTAGCTGGGATTACAGGTGCCCGCTACAATGCCCGGCCATTTTTTGGTTGCAGCCGTCATTGTTGTTTGGCGGGCCCGGGCTGGATTCGAACCTGCCAGCTCAGGTGTACATGGCTGGCACCTTAGCCCGTTGAGCCACAGGCGCCGAGCCGGATTGCCTTTTCATTGACTTAACAATGTCAGGCAGAAATTTTATGATGAAGTTCACAAGTTCATTTCATGATTTATTTCTTTTTTCTTTTCTTTTTCTTTCTTTTTTTTTTGAGACGGGGTCTCACTATGTCGCCCTCAGTAAGTATCGTGGCATCACAGCTCACAGCAACCTCAAACTCTTGGGCTTAAGCGATTCTCTAGTTCCAAGAGACTAACTGTGGGTTGCTACAGTGTCTTCTCTGCTAGTATAAACAATTGTTTCAAAGTTAAAAGAAAAAACATGATAATTTTCACAAAAGAATTTTAAAATAAGATCCTTCCCATTCAAAAGAAAATAAAACTAATAAGATCTTCATCAAATTGAAATAAATGTTATCAAAATGTTGACCAGGGCTTGGCACCCGTAGCTCAGTGATTAGGGTGCTGGCCACATACATCCAACCCGGCCCGGGGCCTGCTACACAATGATGACAACTGCAACAAAAATATAGCTGGGCATTGTGGTGGGTGCCTATAGTCCCAGATACTTGGGAGGCTAAGGCAAGAGAATCGCTTAAGCCCAAGAGTTTGAGTTTGCTGTGAGCTGTGACACAACAGCACTCCACTGAGGGTGACATAGTGAGACTCTGTCTCAAAAAAAAACCAAACAAACTGACCAGTTCTATCTGTCTTTTCTTATTACAATGACCATCCTAGTGGGTGTAAATTGGTATCTCATTATATTTTTGCATTCATTTATTCTTGCTTCTATTCACTCCTTTTTTTTTTTGAGACAGAGCCTCAAGCTATCACACTGGATAGAGTGCTGTGGCATCACAGCTCACAGCAACCTCCAATTCCTGGGCTCAAGTGAGTCTCTTGCTTCTACTTCCCAAGTAGCTGGGACTATAGGCACCCACCACAACACCTGGCCATTTTTTGTTTGCAGCTGGCATTGTTGTTTGGCGGGCCAGGGCTGGATTTGAACCTGCCAGCTCAGGTGTATGTGGCTGGTGCCTTAGTCACTTGAGCCACAGGTACCGAGCCTCTATTCACTCCTTTTAAAAAAATAAGTGAGCAGGCCAGCAGCTCATGTCTGTAATCAAAGCACTCTTTTTCTTTTTTGAGACAGAGTCTCATTATGTTGAGTGCGTGTCCTCACAGTTCACAGCAACCTCAAACTCTTGGGCTTTAGCAATTCTCTTGCCTCAGCCTCCCAAGTAGCTGGGACTACCGGTACCCGCCACAATGCCTAGCTATTTTTTATTGCAGTTGTCATTGTTGTTTAGCTGGCCCAGACCATGTTTGAACCCGCCTGCCTTGGTGTATGTGGCTGGTGCTATAACCACTGTGCTATGGGCGCTGAGTCAAGTAATCCAAGCACTCTTGAGAGACCAAGGTGGGAAGATCCCTTGACCTCAGGAGTTCAAGACCAGCCTGAGCAAGAATGATAACCCCATCTCTACTAAAAATAGAAAAATTAGCCAGGCATTGTGGTGCAAGCCTATAGTCCCAGCTACTCAAGAGGCCTGAGGCAAGAAGATCGTTTTTGAGCCTAGGAGTTTGACGTTGCAGTGAGCTCTAAAGATGCCACTGTACTCTACCCAGGGTGACAGAATGAGACTCTATCTCAAGAAAGAGAGAGAAGAAGAAGAAAGAAGGAGGAGGAGGAGGAGGAGAGAGAGAGGGAGAAAGAGAAAGAAAGAAAGGAAGGAAGGAGCCCTTGTGGTAAGTGTTAGGAAAGAAATAGCCACAGTACTATAATAGAGACTAATCTGGTGGTCAAAGGAGCTGGGAGGGTGACATGTGAGCTGAGGTCTCAAGAATAGATGAAACCAACCCTGAAAGTTTCAAGGAGGACTCACCAGTCAGAGAAGATTTAAGCACAGAGGACTTGAGGTGAGAATGAGCTTGGCTAATTCTAACACTGAATAAAGGCCAGGAGGATTGATTGCTAGTGAAGAGTGGCATGAGGTGAGGCTGGGGTGGCTGGCGGAAGAAAGGAATTTAGATTTTATTGTAAGTGCAGTTGGAAGTCACTAAAAGGTTCTACACTGAAAGAGGCATGACAGTATTTATCTTTAAAAAGGTCACTTTAGCTGTTGCATTGTCAAACCAGTTAAGAAGTTATTATAGTTGTCCAGGTGAGATAATAGTAACTAAGAGTAATTAGTGTAAAAAGGATAAATTAATGCCTTTAGTAACAATTTGGATGGAACTGGAGACCAGTCTCTTAAGTGAATTATCTAAAGAATGGAAAAACAAATACCACATGCACTTGCTATTAAACTGGAATGAGGCTCGGCACCTGTGGCTCAGCGGGCTAAGGCGCCAGCCATGTACACCTGAGCTGGCGGGTTTGAATCCAGCCTGGGCCCACCAAACAACAATGGCGGCTGCAACAACAACAACAAAAAAAGTGGCCAGGCGATGTGGTGGGCACCTGCAGTCCCAGCTACTTGGGTGGCAGAGGCAAGAGAATTGCCTAAGCCCAAGAGTTTAAGGTTGCTGTGAGCTGTGACGCCACAGCATTCTACCCAGGTGAACAGCTTGAGACTCTGTCTCGGGGGAGAAAAGAAAAAATAGCCAGGCATAGTGGCGGGTGTCTGTAGTCCCAGCTACTTGGGAGGCTTAGGCAAGTGAATTGCTTGAGCCCAAGTTTGAGGTTACCGTGAGCTGTTACACCACAGCAGTATACCAAGGGCAATAAGGTGAGTCTCTGTCTCTAAAAAAATAAATAAGTAAATAAAGATAATATAATGATTCGTAATATCCAATCCAAAAGATCTATACTACAATATTTCTAATAAAAATAACATATTGAGGTTATAAAAGGTTTCTAAAAACTCTTTAGAAACATACTTTAGAACGTAAAGGTCTGAGGACAGAAAAGGGTTAATATACACTAAAGATACTAAACAAATTTTTTATTAAAGAAAAGTCAAACATAGAATTTAACAAGGAAATATATCAATCAATACTTACTAGTCCCCACTAGACAAACAACTTGGCCTTCCTCTGATTCTTTGTGAGTTGTTTCAGAACTTCCCGAAGAGCGTAAACCATGGGAAATCAGAGAACTGTTATTTTCTGACCGAAATTTACAGTTTAAGCTACTGTTTTCACTTTCCTGTTGAAAAAATATCTTAGCTGTATTAATCTTTTAAAATGGTCTGGGCGAAGTACCTGGGGCCTCTAATCCTAGCATTCTGGAAGGCTGAGGCGGGTGGATTGCCTGAGCTCATGAGTTCGAGACCAGCCAGAGTGAGACCCATCTCTAAAAATAGCCAAGTATTGTGGGGGGTGCCTACAGTCCCAGCTACTCAGGAAGCTGAGGCAAGAGAATAGCTTGAGCCCAAAAGTTTGAAGTTGCTGTGAGCTGTGACGCTGGCACTCAACCAGCCTCCCAGAGTGCTAGGATTACAGGCATGAGCCACTGTGCCTGGCTATTTTATTTATTTTTTTATATTTATTTATTTATTTTAGTGACTCAGTCTCTCTCTGGCTCAGGCTAGTTTCAAACTTGTGAGCTCAGACAATCCACCTACCTCAGCCTCCCAGAGTGCTGTGATTACAGGCCTGAAGCACCGTGTCCTGCCCTTAATTATCTTTAGACATTTAAGAATTAGATATGAGGCTCGATGCCTGTAGCTCAGCAGCTAGGGTGCCAGTCACATACACTGGAGCTGGCAGGTTCAAATCCAACCCGGGCCTGCCAAACAACAATGACAATTACAACCAAAAAATAGCCGGGCATAGTGGCAGGCATCTGTAGTCCCAGCTACTTGGGAGGCTGAGGCAAGAGAATCCCTAAAACCCAAGAGTTGGAGGTTGCAGTGAGCTGTGACGCCACAGCACTCTACCGAGGGCAACATAATGAGACTCTGTCTCGAAAAAAAGAGAAAAACTGAAGCAAAAGGATCGCTTGAGCCCAACAGTGGAGGTTGCTGTGAGCTGTGATGATGCGACAGCACTCTACCCAGGGTGACAGCTTGAGAATCTGTCTCAAAAAAAAAAAAAAAAAAATTAAACATTTGAGAAGGAAACATGGGCAGAAGACTCGAAGGAAGCCCAGTCAGGGTTATTAATGTAGAAGGAATCAGAAAAATCACCACAACTACCAATTTAGTAACTATTTCCAGGAGGCTTTAGCAATGATATTAAAACCAGTTCATGAAGGGTTGCTGGGGAATAAGATGTTCAACAAGATTTTAATGAACAAACAAACAAACAAAAAAGACCTTCATGGATGTCTATTTCATCCCAAAGATAACTTAGGGGTAACAAAGGGAAAGGTACTTTCCTAAGGAGATATTTCACCACTACCACCTCAACCCAAATCAGCCAACTGTAGCATCACCAGGAACAAAGACTTAAATGTCGGATGTGAGGCAGTGAGAGAATACAGCATCACCTGTGGTTAATCTGAGCCCACTCATGAGATAACTTTTACTCTGAAGTCTTGCCAAAATGTTTAATCTAGTCAAAGAGAAAAAAAGTAATCAGGTCTGTCTATATTAGGGGTTGCCCTACAAAACAGACAGCCTAGATTTTATCATCTTTTTGTTGTTGATGAGACAGTCTCACTGTGTTGCCTTTGGTAGAGTGCCGTGGCTTCACTGCTCACAACCTCTAACTCTTGGGCTTTAGGATTCTCTTGCCTTAGTCTCCCAAGCAGCTGGGACTACAGGCACCCACCATAATACCCAGCTATTTTTTGTTGCTATTGTTGTCATCATTGTTGTTTAGCAGGGCCTGGGCCAGGTTCAAACCCCCCAACCCTGGTGCATGTGGCTGGTGCTGTAACCACTGAGGTACAGGCGACGAGTCGATCTTATTTCTTCTTGAAGAGACAGAGTCTGGTCTCAGTCTGCTGCCCAGCCTGGAACCTTTGAACTCTTAGGTTCAAGCATCCTCCTGCTGCAGCCTCGAGAATACCTGGGACTACAGGCACATGCCATCACACCTGGCTAATGTTTTTATTCTTTGTAGATATGGGACCTCACTATGTTTCCCAGGCTGGCCTTCATCTCCTGGCCTCTCAAGCATTCCTCCTCTTTCCGGCTCCCAAATTGCCAGGAATACAGGCATGAGCTACCTGCCCAGCCTACAAAATGTTTAATGTTGGGAAAGACCTATTCCAAATAAAAAGAAAATAAAGAGATATGATCATCAAACACAAGTATAATCTTTGACTAAATTCTGGTTCAAAAATACCAAAAATAAAGGACATTTTGGGGCCAACGGGGTAAATTTGACTGTGGATTGTACATTAATTTAAACTGTTATATCAAGGTAGATAACAGTATTGTGATAATGTTAGAAAATGTCCTTATTCATGGGATATAAATGCTGCCGTGTTTGGGTGGAGGGTCACACCACCTGCAACTCCCCTTCAAGTGATTCAGGGGAGAAAGCATGTGGGAAGAGAGAGAGAAGACACAAAGGACCAGAACTAGCAGCTGGGCAACCTGGGTGGGAGCACGTACTCCGCCACTGAATTACTCTTTAATTTTCTGTAAGTGAGGGAAAAGTAAGAGAAAGTAGAGAAAACAGGCATTTCCCATCAATTCATACTTGGGAAAAACAGTCCAAAGACTCTAATTTAATGTTAATATCCAATGAGATTAATAGTAGTTTTCCAATGTCAAATTTCTGAAAATCCATAAAGATTAGAACATACCTGAGTAAGGTCACTTATGGGTAATTTAAAATCTTTTTCTGGAGCTCCTTGTCCTTCTAGGTCTCCATATATCATTCCCGGCATTGCCAGTTGTTCAAAATAAGCCACCAAATGATCATCATAAAACATTTCATCATCAATATCATCATCTATTAAGAAAATGGAGGAAAAATAGAACAGGCTTTTAAGTAGTGACTAAATAATAACTTATTTATTTATTTATTTTTAACACATGTGGTCTCACTATGTTGCCCAGGCTGGGCTCAAACTCCCTAAACCCAAGCAACCCTCCTGCCTTGGCCTCCTGAGTAGCTGCGGCTATTGGCAGACACTATTGCACCTAGCTATAGGGCTGATACAACATACATGAGTCAAAATATGATTTTAAAACCAGGCACAATGGCTCACTCCTGTAATCTAGCACCCTAGGAGGCCAAGGTGGGAAGATCACTTGAGCTGAGGAGTTTGAGACCAGCCTGAGTCACAGGGAGACTCAGTCTCTAAAAATAGCTGGGCATTGTGGCAGGTGCCTATAGTCCCAGCTTATGGGGAGGCTAAGATGAAAGAATTACTTGAGCCCAAGAGTCTGAGGTTGCTGTGAGCTATGATGCCATCGCACTCTACAGAGGGTAACAAAGTGACACTCAGTCTCAATATATATATATATAAATATATGATTTTGTTATTATATTTAACATGAGGAAACTATTGTAATTTCAGTCAATTATAAGTTGTTATGCACATTTTAGTACAAGCTAAATGTTTAACCTCTTTAAGAGTACAGACAGGATAGCGCCTGTGGCTCAGTGAGTAGGGCGCCAGCCCCACATACCGAGGGTGGCAGGTTCCAACTCGGGCCCGGCCAAACTGCAACAAAAAATAGCTGGGCATTGTGGCGGGAGCCTGTGGTCCCAGCTACTCGGGAGGCTGAGGCAAGAGAACTGCCTAAGCCCAAGAGTTGGAGGTTGCTGTGAGCTATGACCCAATGGCTCTATTGACTCTATTGAGGGCGATAAAGTGAGACTCTGTCTCAAAAAAAAAAAAAAAAAAAAAAGAGAATACAGACAGATTCAGGACACTGTCATATTATCAAAAGTCAGGACAAATGTGGTACCACCAATCAATGGGAAAAGAGTAGACTATTCACAAAATGGTGTAGCAAAAGGTTAACTCTATCAAAAAATAGGCAAGCCCATCATGGGAGAAAAAGGAGAGTGGGGGGAGACACTGCAGAGGGTGTCAGTGGGGCCACACCCAGCTCCACAAGGTTAAGTCAAGGGCTCTCAATCATAGCAATGGTATACTCAGCCAGCACTGCCTTTTTAGAGGTTAATTTTGCAATATTAAGAGTCTTAATAACACTTACAACCTTTGACTTAGCATTTCACCTCCAAGAATCTTGCTCATTAAAACAATCAAAGATCTGATAAATTCAGGCTCGGCACCTGTGGCTCAACCGGCTAAGGCGCCAGCCATGTACACCTGAGCTGGCGGGTTTGAATCCAACCCAGGCCCACCAAACAACAATGATGGCTGCAACCAAAAAATGGCCGGGCGCTGTGGCGGGCACCTGTAGTCCCAGCTACTTGGGAGGCAGAGGCAGGAGACTCGCTTGAACCCAGGAGTTGGAGGTTGCTATGAGCTATGATGCCACAGCACTCTATTCAGGTGACAGCTTGAGGCTCTGTCTCAAAAAAAAAAAAAAATCTGATAAATTCAGATCGGTAATTCGTTATCTATACAACTCCACAATCCAAGAAAATCTAAAAACTCCTTTGGCAATAAACCTGTCCCAAAGGGATGTGACACTATTTATACATTCTATTTAAGCCGCTCAGCGCATCCACTTGGCCTTCAAAGCCATCCATGATTTGGTGCAGCCTACTTTCTGGATTTAACCAACACAGCCCCACACAGATGCCGAAAACATGCAACAAAGCCCAAAGCTGCTCCCCAAACGTGGGCTGTCTCTCAGCAGAGCCTCTGCTGATGTCTTGTGCCCCTCCCACATCTAAGGCCTACACAGGCCCCCTGTTCTTTCCACAAAGCTTCAGACATGCCTTCCTCATTCAAAACGGACTTATCACCCCCTACAATTCCCAGCTATTTTTACACTATTCAGGTACACTTAATATGATCTGAACTTTGGCTATGCATCTCTTTTCCACACTTAAGCTGAGGTTTCTTCAAGGGCAAAGGATAAACATTTCATTGCCCCCCCAATTTCTTTTTTTTTTTTTTTTGAGACAGAGCCTCAAGCTGTTGCCCTGGATAGAGTGCTGTAGTATCACAGCTCAGAGCAACCTCCAATTCCTGGGCTCGAGCGAGTCTCCTGCCTCTGCCTCCCAAGCAGCTGGGACCACAGGCACCCACCACAACGCCCGGCCATTTTTTGGTTGCATTGTTGATTGGCGAGCCCAGGCTGGATTTGAACCCGCCAGCTCAGGTGTACATGGTTGGCGCCTTAGCCCGTTGAGCCACAGGCGCCGAGCCTGCTCCCCCAATTTCTAACCATAATGCTTTATACTGTGTGGCATCTTTAGGTGACTACTTTGTACCCTAATGATGTTAAACTGAGGTGAGTAGAATCACATCAGGATTGATATGATATACAGAAATACAATTTTAAATCCCATCACTCAATAAAAGTAGCCATTTGAATGCTGGCAGGTAGAAAGAAAAAGGGAGGGCCAAACCCCTCCAATTTGGCATAATTACTACTGTGACAAAGGAGAACCAAGTGGGCGGAGGGGAAGCGCTGCGGTACCAGAAGAATCTTCCAAGCTTGTCGGTGACACGGGCCTCCCGTTTTCTAATAAGCTAGTGCGGCTTAAGTCACTGTTTGGAATCTCGTCTTCAAAATGTTTCCCAGCATCAAGCCCAATGATCTATAAGAAATAAAATGGTAAGAGAAATACACTCACTGCTTTAAAGAGTATAGTACATGGCTACAAAAGGACCAAGTATTTTTCAACCTGCAATGTGCTCAGTATCTGAAAATCACACTTAGGCAACAAAGGGCTAGTTGTGTTCCACATGTATTAAACTCTCCTCCCTGCCCCCACACCACTCCCTCCCCTGACCCAGCCACTAAGACATCTGTTAAAAAAAAGGCTTCTCTTAGCTCGGCGCCTGTAGCTCAAGCGGCTAAAACGCCAGCCACATGCAACGGAAGTGGCGGGTTCAAATCCAGCCTGGGCCTGCCAAACAACAATGACAACTACAACCAAAAACCAGCCGGGTGTCGTGGCAGGTGCCTGCAGTCCCAGTTACTTGGGAGGCTGAGGCAAGAGAATCACTTAGGTCGAGGAGTTAGAGGTTGCGGTGAGCTGTGACGCCACGGCACTCTACCCAGGGCGACAGCTTGAGGCTCTGTCTCAAAATAAATAAATTAAATTAATAAAAATTAAGGCTTCCCTCAAATGCTTTGCACATACTCGGAGAGCCTCATGGTGCACTCAGAGTGCTCACGCACAGAGCAACCCGAGCAGCACAGGCCACGGCAGAGCAAAGGCAGCAGCGGAGTCGGACGCCACACTCCACCTAAGTAACTTTCGTCAGCCTCACGCTGCACAATCAGTTCTGCGCTCCTCACCCCAGGAACCATGTCACTAAGGACACTCAAGGCCAGCATGCAATTTAACATTTCCCTTCACATGTTGATTTTATTTCACAATAAAATTCAACATATATTAAAACAATGCCAGCTTAAGAATTAGACTGCAAGATACTTTTTTTTTTGAGAAAGAGTCTCAAGCTGTTGCTCTGGGTAGAGTGCAGTGACATCACAGCTCACAGCAACCTCCAACTCTTGGGCTCAAGCGAGTCTCTTGCCTCAGCCTCCCAAGTAGCTGGAACTACAGGCACCTGCCACAACACCCGGCTATTTTTTTTTTTTTTTTGGTTGTAGTTGTCATTCTTGTTTGGTGGGCCCAGGCTGGATTTGAACCCGCCAGCTCCAGTGTATGTGGCAGGCACAGAGCCAATTTCAAAGATAAAAATATAGTATCTCACTACAATTTTATACTTACAAAGGGCAGTGCTGAGCTACTCCCATAAATGTGCAAGGCACAGGGTCGCCAGGGGCTACTGTGGTTTATTGTTATTATTTGAACAAGTATGAATATGAAAAAGGTTAACACTTGTGCAATATAAACTCTTATGTTCGGAAATTTTTCATAGTAAAAATTGAGAAAAAATCCGTATGGGCAAGAACAACATGCAAAGCATCTGTGCCTTTCTGGTCAGGCCTGCTGCTGAGTGTCATGTGCTCTGCCTGGAAAACGTCTCTACCCTGACACCAGAGGCCTCGCTCTGACAACGCGACCCACAAACATCCACTGACAGAGCTGCCAGGAGAAGCCACATGAAGGCCACATGTGGCGCCGGCTCTGCCCAGACTCAGTGTGGACATACTGACTTTCTGCTGTGCTCACTGCCTCTCTTTTTTAATCACGTATCTCAGGTTTCTACACCTGGTTTGTTGCTTTCCAGTTTTACTGTCCCAGTCTTTTATTGTTACTATTATCATTACTAATTTTTTGAGACAGAGTCTCACTTTGTCACCCTCAGTAGAGTGCTGTGGCATCACAGCTAACAGCAACCTCAAACTCTTGGGCTCAAGCGATTCTCTTGCCTCAGTTTCCCAAGTAGCTGGGACTACAGCACCCGGCTATCTTTACAGATGAGTCTTGCTCTGGCTCAGGCTGTTCTCCAACCTGTGAGCTCAGGCAATCCACCAGCCTCGTCGTCCCAGAGGGCTAGGACTACAGGCATGAGCCACCACGCCCAGCCTTGCAATCATTATATTCAAATGATCTTTAAAAGTCTAATAAATTAACGTAAGACAAAAATTGCATGTCCTTTTATAAGTTTTTATAAGTAAATCTCATGATACTGCCTGCCTGAAGTCCAGGTTTAGAGTTTAAGTTGGACATGAGCTATCTACCTGCTCAGAACCACTTCCTCTGAAGCCTCTCTTTCCCCCACCCCACCGTGCATGAGCACATACACCCACACACAGCAGCATGCAGAAGTGGACAGAAGAGCAAGGCTCATCCCAACTCAGCCCTTGGCACAGTGAGTTCCCTAACAGAGGGTGTATGACCCAAGTGAGCTCATGAGACTTGTCTTTTTGATTTTTTTCTGAGGCAGAGTCTTGCTCTGTCACCCAGCTAGGCCACAGTGGCATCATCATAGCTCACAGCAACCTCAAACTCCTGGCTCCCACCTCAGCCTCCCCAGTCGCTGGGACTCCAGGCGCCTACTAGAATGCCCAGCTAATTTTTATCTTTTAGTAGACATGGGACCACACTCTTGCTCAGACGGTCTTGAACTCCTGAATTCAAGTGACCCTCCTGCCCTGCCTTCCATAATGCTAGGACTACAGGTGTGAGCCACCATGCCCGGCCTTGTCGTCTCTTTGATCACAAGAGTTACAAATGAAGACAACTTGACTATTATTCAAGAAGATATTGAGTGACAACTACATGCCAAGAACTGTTCTTAGCATAATTCAAAAATTAAACAAACAACAGACAGATGCTTATTCTCATGGAGCTACTATTCTATATGAAGCCAGTACAGAGTGAAGCAGAGCAGAGATGGAGACGGCCCTGACAAGTCTGAGGACCCACAGCCCCAGGTGCTGCAGCACACAGAGCCTTCTAGTCACTCGAGGTGAACTAATCCTAGAGGGTGGAATTCTACTATAAGCAAGTAGAATATTGCTAAGTAATATTAACACTTATGAACGTGGAATATGAACATTTGCTTTGCTACAATGCTCTAGAAATCGCTAATATATAAAACTTTACCTTTTCTTCTTTATTCATCCATGATCGTAAATGAAAATCACTAGGTGAGTCTGTTTAAGAAAACAAAAATAAAAAGCGAGAGACCAAGTTATTCTATCAACTAAATAGCCAATAATACATAAAAATATCAAATGAAGGCTCGGTGCCTATAGCACAGTGGTTATGGCACCAGCCACATGCCCCAAGGCAGGCAGGTTCGAGCCCGGCCTGGGCCAGCTGAACAACAATGACAACTGCACCGAGAAGATGGCCGGGCATTGAGGTGGGAGCTGCTTGGGAGGCTGAGGCAAGAGAATCACTAATAAGCCCAAGAGTTTGAGGTTGCTGTGAGCTGTGACGCTACCACACTCTAGAGGGTAACATAGTGAAACTGTCACCAAAAAAATAAAGAACATTTTTATCTTGAAATAGAATAAAAGCACTTTTAAATAATGGCATAGGAATTCATCGTGGATGAGTGGAATTAAAAAGAAAAAGTGGGCTTGGCGCCTGTGGCTCAACGGGCTGAGCTGGCGGGTTCGAATCCAGCCCTAGGACCCGCCAAACAACAATGACGGCTGCAACCAAAAAATGGCCAGGCGTTGTGGCGGGCGCCTGTAGTCCCAGCTACTTGGGAGGCAGAGGCAAGAGACTCGCTTGAGCCCAGGAATTGGAGGTTGCTGTGAGCTGTGAT
>CAUYON010082471.1:0-33857 GCA_963573935.1 Arctocebus calabarensis
CCCCCGGCCCCGCTCCCCCGCCCCCCCCCACCCCCCGCCCCGCCCCCCCCCCCGACCCCCCGCCCCCCCCCTCCCCACCCCCCCCCCCCCCCCCCCCCCCCCCCCCCCCCCCCCCCCCCCCCCCCCCCCCCCCACCCCCCCCGCCCCCCCACAGCGGCACTTAATAACCCTTGGTAGAGTTCCGTGGTATCACAGCAACTTCAAACTCTTTGGGCTAAGGTGATTCTCTTGCCTCAGCCTCCCAAGTAGCTGGGACTACAGGCACCCACCACAATACCTGGCTATTTTTTTTTTTTTTTTGAGACAGATCCTCAAGCTGTCACCCTGGATAGAGTGCAGTGGCATCTATAGCTCACAGCAACCTCCAGTTCCTGGGCTCAAGCGAGTCTCTTGCCTCTGCCTCCCAAGTAGCTGGGACTACAGGCGCCTGCCACAATGCCCGGCCATTTTTTGGTTGCAGCCAGCATTATTGTTTGGCAGGCCCGGGCTGGATTCGAACCTGCCAGCTCAGGTGTACGTGGCTGGCGCCTTAGCCTGTTGAGCCACAGGTGCCGAGCCTACCTGGCTATTTTTTTGTTGCAGTTTGGCCAGGGCTGGGTTTGAACCCACCACCCTCAGTATATGGGGCCGGCACCTTACTCACTGAGCCACAGGTGCTGCCCCGAGAATTAATGTTTTTAAAGACTGCACTATTGGATGAATCTGATCAGAATGTTCACATGTTATGTAGATCTTCTATAATTCAAAATTTCAATATAGGTAGATTTTTTTGTTGGGAAGAAATGTAGGTAGGATCTGTAGTCTTTGCTCAAATGTTGCTTTTTATTTTCTGAGCATTATCACTGGTATTTAACAGAATACTCTCTCAATTCACAGTTTTGCCTACCACGGCAGCACTATACCACCAGATTCTTATATTCTAGGATTATGTTTAGAATAAACCAGGGGTAAATGAGATGTTTTGATATTTTAATGGAGTGGTTACTTAGGGGTTCAAGTTTAGTCTACTTTATATATTGCAAGTAAGTAATGTTATGCTGAAGTTTCTCTTAGCTTAAAGTTTACTTAGTTGAAAGACATTGAACATTTTATTTATTTAGTGTTTATTTTACATTAGATACCAAAACTGGTACTGAGACTATAAAACTTAAATGTAGAATGTTTGGTTTTGAGTAAAAGGTAAGCCTTTGATTTCTCATAGACTCCTAGACCACTGCTGCCTTAGAGATTTTCTCCACTTTATCTCCTCTTGTACAGATGAGGAGCAGTCCAGGAGGTGAGTGACTCATCAAGATCTCTTGTTCTTTGTGGCCCACTTTGCTCTCTTCCTTTCTGCTTTATTCCTTCAATTAGTGAAAACCCTACAGTCCTTCTCTTATCATTGTGAAATGTGGTGGTATATGTTTTTAATCATTTACTAGGATTGATTCAGATCTGTAGCTATATATCTATATCTAATATCTATAATTTATATCTATATCTAATATCTATATATTTATATCTATATCTATATATTTTGAGACAAAGTCTTACTCTGTTGCCCAGGCTAGGGTGCCATGGCACCAGCCTAGGTCATAGCAACCTCAGACTCCTGGGTACAAGCTTCCTCCTGCCTCCCAAGTAGCTCGGTGCCCACCACAATACTCAGCTTTTCTATTTTTTGTAGAAACGAGGTCTCATCCTTACTCAGGCTAGTCTGAAAGTTGCTCAGGCTGGTCTTAAACTCCAGACCTGAGCTCAAGTGATCCTTACATCTAGTACTCCCAGACGGCTAGGATTATAGGTATGAGCCACCCTGCCAGGCCTTGATTTGGCGGTGTTCTTAACCACATAAACATTATTAATGCATTTATTTCACTTAATCCCTACATCAATCTTACAAAGTAGGTGCCATTACTCCATTGTTATAAATGAGAAAACTGAGGCTTAAAGAGGCTAAATCACCCTCAGCAATAGGCCAGCCTTGCTTCTGATGCTTCTGCCATTGACAGGTCTCCATGGATATAAAGTTCCTTAATTTCCTCAGCGTGAACCATGGTGCTTCCCTTTTGGGTTTGTAAGCATTAAATAAACCAGTGAACACAGAGCAGTCAGTGAAGCATCTACCTGTGGTCTGTCCTCCCTCTGAATCCTTTTCCTTTTCTCTCACACTGGAGGTGCACCATGTATGGGTCTCTCTCTCTTTCAGTCTCCATTTCTTCTTTGTATGACCATAGCAGTCTGGTATATTTATTGTCCATTGGACAAGTGCCACTGTCTTTCAAGGCCTACTTTGAGCCCTCCTTACCCTTGAAGACTTCTTCACACACTCCCTCAATCCTCCTTCATCTTGTCCTCCTTCCTGAATTTCTCCAGTAACACTTGTTTTACTCTTAACCAGAAAACTCAGAATTAGTTTAACCAAACCACCTCATTTTACAGATGCGCAAACTGAGGTCCGGGGAGACTATTCATTGCCTGTGATCAGGTTTCCACTTCTAGACTTGTGCCCTCTCCTCTACCCTATGTGCTCTGTCAGTTTTGGGACCTATAAAACAAACACCAAAAAACCCCCAGATAGATTACATATGCAGATTTGTACCTCATAGGACAGGAAGCTGCTTATGGGTTTACGTACTGCTTGGAAGCACTATACCTAGTTTACTTTAGTTGGTAGCTATAATTTATGAATAATTCTATTTTATTTAAAAATTATAACATGAGAATTAATAATCATACATTCTAGAAACTCAGTAAGGACCGAGTCTTGTTTCTAAAGTGTTTTTTTTTTTTTCCTCCCTTAAGAACTGAGAAGAGACAGATTGGTGCTCTCACCTCCTTTTCTCCCTTAGCCTCTCCTAGAAAAGGTATTTGGTAGTGGCAGGTATCTTTCTTTATATTTCAGAGCCACAGTGGTGTCCATCTCATAGCTGTCTTGATTTGCCCAGAGTCTTTATTTGGTCATCCTTCATTCCTTACCACTCCCTTAGTCATCTTTGATAGATAAACAGATTTCACACACAATATTTTTTATGTGCCATTCAACACATAAGTAACTGAATCATAATTGAAAGTCCTCTCTAGAAAAATTTTCTCTTGTTTGGCAGATAATAGCACACTTAATCTCTTTCTAAAAATAAACCATCAGTTTATGTCATTGAGTATATTTGACCCTTCTAAAAAGAGGCTCTCTCTCATCCTCTCTTTTTTAACATAGAAAGGTATTTATTTTTTGTCTGTGATGTAGTTTTCCAAAAGTTCATCTCTATTGGCTGCTTCATTTCTGTTCTAAATGTAGTAAATTGTTTTTAGTGTGCTTGAGACAATTCAAGGATTTTATCTTGTGCCTGCTGGGGCTAGCGCCCTACTCCTTTGAGCCACAGGTGCCGCCCCTAGTAGCTGTACATTGTTGGCCAACTGTTGTGTTTCATGCCTGTAGCATAGAGATATTGAGGGTAACTGATTTGCACAAGACTTTTCAGTTTTGTACATCATCTTTCCATCTGACTGCTTCCTGAAATGAATACATTGCTTTTTGTGATAGACTCCTTTATGGTGATTTTAATTTGCTTGGCAGTGTATATTTAAATCTAATCTTGTTTCTTCTCTTCAGTTATTTGATAATAGAAATCCATATTGTTCCCTATCTCCAGAAAATACTTGTTGAAGTGAAGAATGATGGATTTTGTGATTTGGGAGTCTGGTGGGTGAATGTATCATTACAAAACAAATCTTAAAGGATTTCGGGTTTAAGATTTCTAGTTCTTATACATTTTCCCCATTTTTCTGGAATATTTTATGTCTCAATATGTAAATATTTTGTCTATACTCGTGTTTCTTGTTAGCCAAATTATCTCCTAAGACTGTTTATGTTGACTTGAAATATTTCTCATGTCTGTGGTTGTGGGTGTTCTAAATACCTTCCAGAAAAGATTTTTGCCCACCTATTTGGTTGCCTGGAGTGTGAGAAAAGGTGATTAATGGGAAAGGAAAAAAAAAAAAAGAAACTTACAAAAAGCCACCTACTTATTTAAAGGAAAAGCCCATTAACTGCAATCTAAGAGCCCAGGGCTGTTTGTGTAAAATTTTCTCCCTCACAAAAACATCTCAGAAAAGATTTTCTTAAAAGATAGCTATAATATGACAGGATCTATTTTTGTTATGTGTCTCAGTTTACTTGACCGCTTAACATAGGGAGTTGCTTTCATTTTGTTTTCTGCAGCCTGTTACTTACCTTGTATGTTTTCTTAGAATCATCTGGTAGTGAGGTGGCCTTAAGTTCAAGTTTTTACCAACAGAGCATCCATGCCTAGAGGAGGCTGTGTTAGCAGAATAACAAACCTCAGAGATAACCTCTGGGAATGCTTCATTGTGGATGAAGTTATTAATTCAAGTTTGGCTTTCTGGTTTGAGAGATGTTCTGAATAAATGTTGAGGGACATGCTATTAATATGTTGCATTAGGGTAGAAAATAGCATTCCTGACTAAATCAGCCCACTTGTCCTGTTTTATACTAGCATTTGTGGTTTTTGTTAATAACCTGAGTGTATGGCGGGAGAAAGTGGAAGTGATCTGAGAGATCACTTAGTTTAATTTCTTCATTTCATTTTAAGGACATTAGCCAAGGTAACTCACTTCCTGAGCGCAAGTCAACAAACTAATTTGTGGCAGCCCTGGGTACAGAACAGTGTCCTGCAGCAATTAGAAGATAGGTAAAATAGAGAGGACGCAGATGTGGAACAATGAGAGGACACGGAAAGTGCAGTGTAGGTAGGGTTATGTGTGACACATTGGGAGGGGTATTTGAGTGCCACTTACAAATTGTGTGACATTACAAGATAACTTCTCGACTATAGGTTCCTTTATCTTAGAGATGTAAGGATTAAATGGGATAACATGTCTGAAGTGTTAGGCACAGAATGAGGGATGTAGCCGGGGTTCCATGATGGCAGGTGTTATTGTCTGGTACCCGAAGTGGGGAGAGGAGCAAGGAGGGGAGTGTGAACATTGTGAAAGTAGGGAGGACTCTTGATTTTAAGTCTTTCAGAGCAAGCCTTTAAAGACCTCGTCACGTATCCAGAAGTTTAAGCCTTTGTGAGTGTACCCCTCTTGACTTTCTTCTTGTACTCCAGTTGAATCTCTTGTAGTTGCTGGTATATGTTTTCATTTTCAGTAGCAATTGTCACCTTTACCCTCCTGTCCTGCACACCCCCTGCCTCCTTAGTCATCCTTCAAGACTCAGTTCAATTCCCATTTCTTCTGTGAAGTCTCCTGGACTAGGTTTTCCCCGACTCTTCTCTTATGGTGACTCACTACTCTTATATTGTGTTTCCATAGTACCCTGTGCACAACATCACAGCACTTACTAAACTGTGTCCTGACAATTTGTTTATATGTCTGACTCATGTAATTACATTCCCTGGGGACAAGAACTAGGTCATAGTCATCTTTCTATTTCTTTTTTGAGACAGAGCCTCAAGCTGTCACCCTGGATAGAGTGCTGTGGCATCACAGCTCACAGCAACCTCCAATTCCTGGGCTCAAGCGAGTCTCCTGCCTCCGCCTCCCAAGTAGCTAGGACCACAGGCACCCGCCACAACACCCAGCTATTTTTTGGTTGCAGCCGTCATTGTTGTTTGGCGGGCCTGGGCTGGATTCGAACCCGCCAGCTGAGGTGTACGTGGCTGGCGCCTTAGCCCGCTGAGCCACAGACGCCGAGCCCATCTTTCTATTTCTAACACTAGCTTGCTGGCAGGCACATAGTAGGTGCTTACTATATGCTTGTATGACTGAGTGAATGGGTGCAAAGCAGAATCAGAAGTTATCCTAAGTTGATGCAGCAGCATGAACAAAGACAAGGATGCAAAATTAGTGTTATTTCAGTGGGAAGAATGAAACAGTTTAACTGGGAAGAAGGATTTTTGCTGAGATATAGGTTTGTATAATTCGTGGTCGGAGGATGGGATCACTTTGTGGAAGGTGTCGAATGTGAAGGAGAAGAATTGACATGTGTTGAGAAAGGGAGCCATTTTAGTGTTTCTGTCAGAGAGACAACATGGTTAGATAGCAGAGTTGTAAGATTGTTAGGCTAGTGGCTGCGAGGTTTGGAATGAGGAAAAGTTTGGATCCTAGATGACTAGGTTAAGTTATTGTAGCAGTCCAGATGTGAGTTAATGAGGGCTGGGACTAGAGTGATAGCAATCAAAAAGGCAAGAGGAGAGACATTTCAAACAACAAACCACAAAACTCTGGCAAAGTAGTTCAGTCTTAGATTTTTCACATGTTGATGTGCCAGAGTTCCCCACCTCCTCCTCCCTTCAAAAGCAAAGTCCTTTCTGGCTCGACACTCATAGCACAGTGATTATGGTGCCAACCGCATGGACCGAGGCTGGCGGGTTCAAACCTGGCCTGGGCCAGCTAAACAATAATGATAACAACAACAACAATAACAACAACAAAATAGCTGGGTACAAGAGAATCATCTGAGAGTTTGAGGTTGCTGTGATCTGTGATGCTACGGCACTCTACCAAAGGCGACATAGTGAGACTCTGTCTCAAAAAAAAAAAAGCAAAGTCCTTTCCATTTGAATCTTTTCATATTGTGTCTAATTTCTAAACACTCTACTCTGATTTTTCAGAGGAACAGAAGTTCTTTCTGTAATAATTTTTGTCTTCATATTTTTTTGTTGATGGTGTTATCCCCCACCCCAGGGTCATCTTTGTTGGGCTATCAGCCCAGAAGGAAATTTGGGAAATAATTTGTCAGTTCTCTTGGCATTTATAAGATGTTACTATAGTTTTATTATATCATGGCTTCCTGACATTTTGTTACTGTTGTTGTTGACAGTTCTTACTGGAAAACAGCACCTTTATTATTTTTCTCTTTTTTTTAGTGCATGTATCTTTTAAGTTTTGTGTTTCTTTGAGATATTCCTAGAAGGTCTTATTTTAATGGATTATAAAAGGTATCAGGGCGGTGCCTATGGCTCAGTGGAGTAGGGCGCTGGCCCCATATGCCAAAGGTGATGGGTTCAAGCCTAGCCCTGGCCAAAACTGCAAAAAAAAAAAAAAAAAAAAAAAAAAAAGTTAAAACAAAAAATAAAAAAAGCATGGATGTTTTGGGGGGTGCCCAAAAAACCAAATGTTTTGGGTTTAAACCCAACCCCGGGCAAAACATCAAAAAAAAAAAAAAAAAAAAAAAAAAAAAAGGTATCAGAAAGAATTCTAATCAGAAGTCAGTTTTGCTCTGTGATTTTGTACATGAAAGGTAAATGGTCTAATTGATAATTTCTGTCCTTTTCATTTAATATTCAATATTCAATATTAAATGAAAAGGACAGAAATTACACAGGCCATGGAAGGGAAGTGGTTGGATAGCATTAGTGAGTGCCTTTGTTTTCCCAGTCTTGGGCCTCACAGACATCATTTATATTGATGGTTCATAACACTTGATAAAGTAAATATTAATAATTTACTTTATTAAGGAAATTAAGTCTTTGGGCAGTTAATTTGTTTCACTGCATAATTGGGAAGTGGCAGAGAAGGAAACTCATGTTTTTTTCTGACTGTGATACCAGTTGATTCTCTATATTTGCATATAGCAGTTCTCAAGCTTTCTTAGTAACAGAATCCTTTATTTAATGAAATCAGACTCCCAAGAACAAAGAGGTAAGAATAGTGTTTCGTTAAATTTATTGTATTTGCTATATTAAATTTCAGATTGAGAGTTATGTTTCAGTCTTTCATTGGTTTCATCTTATAACTTATTTCTCATTTTATTTTACTTATTTATTTTTTAAATTTTTAATTTATTTTTTGAGATAGTTTCACTTTGTCGCCTCTGGTAGAGTGCTGTAGCATCATAGCTCACAGCAACCTCAAACTTGGGCTCAAGTGATTCTCTTTCCTCAGCCTCCTGAATAGCTGGTACTACAGGCACCTGCCACAATGCCTGGCTATTTTTATAGATGAGGTCTCAAGACACTTTTGTGCCAGCTGGTCTCGAACCTGTGAGCTCAGGCAATCCACCTCGCTTAGGCCATGACCTTAGCGTGCTAAAACTATAGGCGTGAAGGCGGCACCTGTGGCTCAGCAAGTAGGGCGCCGACCCCATATACCGAGGGCTGCGGGTTCAAACCCGGCCCCAGCCGAACTGCATCAAAAATTAGCCGGGTGCTATGGCGGGCGCCTGTAGTCCCAGCTATTTGGGAGGCTAAGGCAAGAGAATCGCTTAAGCCCAAGAGCTGGAGGTTGCTGTGAGCTGTGACTCCACAGCACTCTACCGAGGGTGGTAGAGTGAGACTCTGTCTCCACAAAAAAACAAAACAAAACCAAAAAAAAAAAAATATATATATATATATAAAATAGGCATGAGCCACAATACTTGGCCATTTTATTTTATTTATTTTTTTGAGACAAGGTTTCATTCTGTTGCCCAGGCTGAACTATAGTGGTGTGATCGTAGTACACTATCTTGGTCTCAACCTATTCTTCTGCCTTAGCCTCTCAAGCAGCTAGGACTACAGTCATACCCTACTATGCTTTGCTAATTTTTTAATATGTACTTTTTTTTTTTCTTTTAAGAGTTGAAGTCTCAGTCGGCATCTGTGGCTCAAAGGTTTGGGTGCTGGCTCCATATACCGGAGGTGGCGGGTTCAAACCCAGCTCCGGCCAAAAAAAAAAAAAAAAAGAGTTGAAGTCTCATTTTGTTGCCTAGGCTGCTTTCAAATTTCTGGATTCAAATGATCCTTCCATGTTGGCCTCCCAAAATGCTGGGATTATAGGTGTGTGCCACTATGCTTGGCCTTAATTCTATATATTTCATTTGGAATATAATAAAAGAATTCAAAATCATATAGATATGAAAGTTCTAATAGCTCTTTGTTCTGCATCTGTATTTTCTTTTCTTTTCTTTTCTTTTTTTTTTTTGAGACACAGCCTCACTATGTAGCCCTTGGCAGAGTGCCATGGCATCACAGCTCACAGCAACCTCAAACTCTTGGGCTTAAGCAATTCTCTTTCCTCAGCCTCCCAAGTAGCTGGAACTTCAGGTGCCTGCCACAACACACAGCTATTCTGCATCACTATTATTTATTCTTGTCATAACATGCTAGAAATTACAGTGTGGGTCTTCAATAGCTTTTTAAATAGTTTATTTTGCGTTTCAGGCAGTGTTTAATTACATGGATCCAAAAAATTTGAAAGATAATTAGTAGTAAATTTTGTTTTAAAGTTGCATTACTAATTATATTTAGTAACATTTACATTAATTAACAGTTAAGTACATTTTAGGGGCTAGGCAGGGAGTTAATCCAATTCTAATTTTGATATTCATTATATGGCAGATAACAGTTATTGAATGTACTCTGTAACATTTTAAGATGTTCATGGTTACTTAAGAAAATCAAAAGCCTCAGCTTTCATTCAAAGTTTCAGAATAGTCAAATTTATTTTGTTTTGCCTGGCGAGTCTAAGCAAATGCTTCTTTCTTTTTCTTTTTTTTTTTTGTAGAGACAGAGTCTCACTTTATCACCCTTGATAGACTGCCGTGGCATCACGCAGCTCACAGCAACCTCCAACTCCTGGGCTTAGGCGATTCTCTTGCCTCAACCTCCAGAGTAGCTGGGACTACAGGCACCTGGCACAATGCCCAGATTTTTTTTTTTTTGTTGCTGTTTGGCTGGGGCTGGGTTGAACCCCCCACCTTACAAAAAAATGTAAGGTATATGGGGCTGGCACCATACTGACTGAGCCACAGGCGCCGCCCCAAGTGCTTCTTTATTTTTTTTAGCATAGTTAGATTGGAGTTTGTTCAGCAAGAGAGGCAGGTCAATTCATACATGTTTTATTTGAGAGCTGATGAATGGAATTTATCAGGCAAAGTGATTAAAACCTCATTAGAAATAATCAAATTAACACATGCTGCAGAGCAAATAGCAAACTTTAAATATGAAAAAAGAGTTGAAATTAGAATGTATTGCTGCAGATACCATGGAAAGTAAGTACTTCAAAGATGACTTAGTGAAATTCATGGCTTAGAAATGGCATTGTCTGTTACTATTTGGAAGATGCTGCCATCTGATATTTATTATTGACCCCTAGAACACTTGTCAGTAATTGCTTAGTTAGGGACCATGCTCCTCCCACTGTTTACTTTAAACAGTACACTGTAATGTCTTATAAAACTTTAAATTTTTTTCTGCAGAAACAGACAAGCAAGATAGAGGCACATCTATTTCATTAATTCACTTGTATCATTATAAAGAATTTAGTCAAGTTCATACATTGAATGAACACATCAATTACAATGATGGTCTTGCTTAAAATCTTCCCTGGGTAGTGTTATGAGAGAAAGCTACTAATTTTATTTTTGTAGTAGTTTGCTTATCTGTCATCTTAGTGCAGTTTTTTTCTTTCTTTGGATATGCCTGCCTCTCACTAATCCCATTCTGTGATAATGCTAATTTACTTTGAATAACACAGTACTTAAATTTTTATTGTCAGGTTTTTAAGTATAAAAGTGAGTAAGACTTGAAATTCAAAATTTTTATTAAGTTATTATGAATCAAAGTGAATAAACTTTATTATTGCAGAATCAAATCATAAACCTTGGCAGGTGCAGGCACCAGGGCAACAAGTGTACCGTGGTGTTTGAGCATGGCACACAGGATGGTACTAGTATGTGTTCTTACATATGTATATGTAGTCATGAATTGGTTAATAATGGAGAACACTTATGTGTGGTTAGTGCTGCCATGTGAACATCATAGCATGTACTTACATGTACTTTTCTGGTGTAGCCTATTGTATGCCTAGACTATATGGTATAGCTCTTTGTTCCTAGACTCCAAACCTGCCCCACATGTTATTGTTCTGAGTACTGTAGGTGATTTAACACATTGGTACAGTAAGTGGAGTCTTACAGTGTTGTAAGTTGGCTTTTAGAAAGTTTGACTTTAAGCAGAATGACATAAAGAAACAAATTTCTCCATAGGCTAATTGAGGTAAACAAGAGTTAAGTTCCACAACATATTTCTGGTTAGAAAAAACCTCACCATAGGCAGCGCCTGTGGCTCACAGCGCCTGTGAGTAGGGTGCCGGATTCAAACCCGGCCCCAGCCAAACTGCAACAATAAAAAAAATAAGCCGGGCATTGTGGCGGGTGCCTGTGGTCCCAGCTACTCGGGAGGCTGAGGCAAGAGAATCGCCTACACCTAAGAGTTGCTGTTAGCTGTGACTCCACGGCACTCAACCCAGGGGGACAAAGTGAGACTCTGTCTCTAAAAAAAAAAAGAAAGAAAGAAAGAAAGAAAAACATCACCACATTTCTAAATCAAGACACAAATACTTCTGATATTAAAAATGAAATAAATGTAAGCATATATACATTGAAGAAAGATTAATAAAAACAAGATAATTATCCAATATTTGGTTAACCAGTGAGTAATGGTGATCATAGTGGTTGTGGGTTAAATCAAGGAATAAATGTTTGCAAAGCGAAAATTGTAAGAAGCACCTCCTGTTACCACATAGTCCAAAAAGAAACCATAACAAATATGGCAGGCTGAGTGCTTTCATACTGCATTGTTTCTTGTCATTGTTTGTATGGTCACATATGTTATGAATTTTTACTTTATAGTAATTCGTGTTCATTCATTTTTCAAACCACTTACTGTATCTAAGACTAGTGGGTAGGCAGAGTCTGTCATGGCAGCTCAGGGCAGAAAACCGTGCTGGACGGAACATCATTCCGTGACATGGCACACTCAAACACATACCAAGACTCAGCCAAACTGAAATGCACATCTTTGAGATGTGGGGGGGAACCACATTACCTAGACAAAACCCACATAGTCTTGAGGAGAATGTGTGAACTTCACATAATAGATGTGAAGTCTATGTGAAGGAGTCTGAGGTTGCAGTAGCCCCGACTAGGAATTAGTTTTGTTTTTTTTTTCCCCTCAAAAAGCTGGAAACTCAGCTAGAATTTCTATGTTATATAGTTTGGAGGCAGATTTCATTCTTCCAGAATGATGGTCTTTGCTCTTGAGGTCTTTGACTGATTGTATGAGGCCCACCCATTTTGGATCTGCTTTTCTCAGACAATACTGATTTAAATATTAATCACATCTAAAAATACTTTTACCAGCAGTGACTATACTGGTGTTTGATGACACCATAGCTTAGCCAAGATCACACATAAAATTAACTGTCACATAATACGTTATAATTTTTATACATTTTATTATTTTATAATACATTATAATTTTTTATATATTAAAAAATGTTTTTTGCCAGGCATGGTGTCTCATACCAATAATCCTAGCACTCTGGGAGGCCATTGCTTAAGCTGAGGAGTTCGAGACCAGCCTGAACAAGAGTGAGACCCCTGTCTCTAAAAATAGCTGGGTGTTGTGGCAGGTGCCTGTTGTCACAGCTACTTAGGAGGCTGAGGCAGGAGGATTGTTTGAGCCCAAGAGTTCGAGGTTGCTGTGAACTATGACACCATGGCAGTCTAATAAGGGTGACAAAAGTAAGACTGTCTCAATTTGGTTCACTGTATGTCTTTGGAAACCCAGAGCTCTCAGAAGAAAGAAAAGTGCCTATTTACTTAGACATACGGTATTGAAAGAGCCAAGGATTTGGACCTGGGTGTTTTGAGTTCAAATAAATCCCAGATTGCCATTTATAATTTGTGTGACTTTGGTGAAGTTTCTTAAACTTGAGTCTTAATTTCCACATTTATAAAATTTGGTTTTATTTCCTCAGTCTATTTTGATAATTAAATGGCAGAATGCTTATAAAAATCCCACTGTAGTGATTGGCATATAGTGGCATTCAATACATGATAATTTATCGTAGTGATTATTATTATTTTTTTTCTGAGACAGACCCTCAAGCTGTCACCCCAGATAGAGAGGTGTGGCATCACAGCTCACAGCAACCTCCAATTCCTGGGCTCAAGTGAGTCTCCTGCCTCCGCCTCCCAAGGAACTGGGACTATAGGCGCCCGCCACAACGCCTGGCCATTTTTTGGTTGCAGCTGTCGTTGTTTGGCGGGCTCAGGCTGGATTCCAACCCCTCAGCTCAGGTGCGTGTGGCTGGCACCTTAGCCCGTTGAGCCACAGGCGCCGAGCCATAGTGATTATTATTATAGACTTAGATTTATTATTTTATTTTATTTTAGTTTAGTTTTTTGCAGATAGAGACTTGCTCTTTTGCCCTGGGGTAGAGTGCAGTGGCATAATCATAACTCCTTGCAACCTCAAACTCCTGGGATCAAGCGATCCTCCTGCCTTGGCCTGCTCTCCCCAGTAGCTGAGACTATAGGCACCCACCACAACACCTGGCTATTTTTAAAGATGGGCTCTCACTCTTGTTCAGGCTGGTCTCAAACTCCTGGTTTTAAGAGATCCTCCTGCTTTAGCTTCTCAGAGTGCTAGGATTACAAGTGTGAGCCACTACACCTGGCCTAGACTTAGATTCATATTGAATTTTAAAGTTTATTTCCTTTTATGTCTTTTACACTATAGTCTTATATATAAGTATACTTACTATTGAGTATGCCTGGTGTTGTTTGTGGGAAAAAATGGAATCAGAATCTAACATCTCTTAATTTTATTTTTTTAAAAGAATAATAGATTAATTAACTAAAATAAATGACATTATCACCTCAGAGGACCTCAGAGGATTGTGTGAAGGTTAACTGAGCTAACCCGAAAAGCATCTGCTACAGAGCTTGGGATAGTAATTTTGGTTTATTGTGTTTAGTTATTGGTATATAATTTTTCTGAGGTCATGGATTATAGAGTGGGTCACAAATTAATTTCTTGTTTTGATACCAGTATTTGTTGAAATGGAATAATATTTTCTAGAAAAGCTTTAAAACAAGTTATATTCTCACAAATTTTACACCTGAGACCTTGTCTAATTATTATTATTTTTTAATAATTTTATTAAATCATAATTGTGTACATTGGTGCAATCATAGGGCACAATGTGCTTCATGTACAATCAGAACTATTTTGATCGTACTGTTAGAGATAGCCTTCATGGCATTTTCTTGATCACTATATAAAGACATTGATACTCTACATTGAATAAGTTTCACCAGTACCCTGCTAAGATGCACCTTAGGTGTGACCCCACTAAATGCCCTCCCACCACCCATCCTCCCCCTCCCCTCCCCTCCCTTTCCCTTTTCCCTGTATTCTTGTGCTATAATTGGGGTTTAGCCTTTATATGAAAGCTATAAATTAGCTTCATATTGTCTAGATGTATTACCCAAATAAATCCTTTAAATCACGATAGCCACAGCAGTCATGCAATGAGCAGTCTACAGTCTTGGACATATTTTCAGGATAAAGTTTCACAAATAAGCATTTGTGACTGCAGGTAATGAAATTTTTACCTGTTCACAGCAAAATTGTCCATGCAACATTGCCAGCTTACTTAGTTTGGAAGGAATAATCTTTGCTTTTAAATTGAAGTTAATTTTTTTTTTAATGATTGGTATTAGCAAAACGATCACTTAGTTTTCTTACCTGGATCATTCAATTATTATTTAGAAAGTCTGAGATATAAAAATGTATCCAGTATTTTAGGATACTTTTCAGTTTTTGAGTTGTTTTTTTCTTTATTGAATTTTTTTGTAAGAACTAAAGAAACCCCAAGGGTAATAAATTGAGCTGTAAGCATTGGTCTGTTTGTTCTAGAACTCTGGGGCTGGTGGTAAATAAGAAGCTGTAATTTATTAGGCTTTAGTAGAAATGGACCTTACAAGTTATCTCATCCCACATCCTCTCCCTAAAAGATGCTTTCATGCCCCTCCCTCACTTCCCTGAATGTCTCTGTAGGGGGGACTGGAAACCAACACAAGCTTCAGAGCGAGCCATCATCTGTCAAGACCTTAGAACTGTCTTCTTAAACTGAGCCTGAATCCACCTTCACCTCATTTTATATGTTAGTCTCATCACTCCTGTGGGGTCCTACCAAATGTCTTTAATTTCTCCTTCAAGGATATAATTCCAATGCTGGAATTCAGTCAACATGCTCCTTTTGTACTGGGATCAGCTTGGATTTCCAGAAAATGCCTTTGGAAGAGTCTGGGCTGAAGCCTTCCACACTTGGTGGTTCTTGTCTGCCTTAGCCGGCTCCAGCCCAGGTCCTGGTGGCTCTGCAGGCATGCCCTGTGAGGACTCGCGGCTCCTTGGGTGAGAAATACTTGGTACCAAACCCTTGTGCCCTGCTTATCTTGCCGGATTTCTGCCTCTCTACCTGTTAACGTCTGTCTGAGGTTCTGGTGCTTTATCTGTGTCCTTGACTGAGTTGTGGCCTTTGGTTGTTGACTTGGTTCTCTGAGATGGAGATTTGTGGGGAGGAGGTGATGCATGAAGGAGGTCCTCTCAGGAGAACCCACACAGGGGTGGGCCGGGCAGCATCTGAGCAGCCTCTGCTGGAGCCCATGCTGAGCCAAGCTGGCCTGGGGGGAGCTCTGTAAACCACCCACAGAACTTATAACACCTCAAGGCAGGGAAGGTTTCATGACCTTGTGCTGGTCGGTTAGTGACACAAGGCTCTGGGGATCTCCGTTTTCCTGCAGAAGTGGCTCCAGGGGCACAAGGACATCTTTGAATAACATGTGTCAAGTGTGAGACATCTGGAGTGGCCAATGCAGAAGCCAGGGACAGAGCAGGAAAGGCGGCTGGGGTGCATGAGCCTCTGCTGGAGCTCTCTGCTGGGGACTGTCCCCCATGTCCTACTCTGCAGCCTTGCTCCATCCCACCCTGCGGACTGAGGAGACGTCTGTGAGTTGGACCCTCAGGCCCAGCAGTGTGCCCAGTGTCCTGAGCATGCTCAGTCTGCAGATGCATTGCCTGAACATATAGTTCTTAGCCCTGAGCTGGACTCTAGGTACAAGCTGACAAGATGAGTGGAGGTCAGAACAGCTGTGCCCCCTGTTCTCATCCCTCCAAGCAACTAAAACAAAAGAGTGGGATTGTGTGTAGAGGGATGCTGTGATTGTGTTTATTCCATCAGTGAAGGAGGGAACCCTTTCCCCACTCCTACAGAATAACACGTGATGGCCAAACACGTGACAGACAACATGAGACACACGAGGCTGAGGGCTGCTCATTTGCCACATACACTCAGACCTGGAGTGACACTGCATACCTGGCAGGACACACGGAGGTTGTGTTTGGGCATACAGTAAGCAGCAGGGGCTGTGGGAGATGGCCTGTGCAGGCACAGGAGGACGATTGTTCCCAGAGTACTGTATCCCCACAGACCCCCAGGGAGCTGAATCTGATGCAAAAACAAAAGGGTTTTTATTATTCAAACTTGAGCTCTGGCTCTTGGTTGCCTGATGCAGCAGGTCACCAAAAGAGCCTCAAGGATAGGGCAGGTTAGGTATTTATCAGGTTAGGGTATGGGAACAATGGGGTGGCCTCTGATTGATGGGGCTCTGCTTCTATACCATATTAGGACTCCTGTAAGTTGATTGGCTTTGGCCGGGGAGATGGCTGCTTGTGATTTTTATAGCTTATCCAGGAACTGAGCTGGGGTATGGTATTCAAAATTGCTGCCATCGGTTAAGATGGAGCTGCCCAGGCCCTGTGCCTCATTGTCTCTCATTCCCCCCTTTTCCTTTTGTCTTTCTCTGTCCCAATCATGGGATCAGGGTATCAATTTCTTCTTTGGGGACAGGGACATACTGTTGCTGTAATACTAATAGCTGTACAGTATTGATTCTTTCTTGTACAAAGGATACAAGTTTGTTAATTATACAAGGACCAAAAGTGAGCAATAGGAGAAATAACAGTAAGGGTCCAGCAAGGGCAGTAAGTAAAGTAGTTAGCCAGGGGGACTAATTAAAAAGGGATTCATACAAATTGGGGGATTGCTCTCTTTCTACCTTTCTTTTATGCAGCCCTTCTCTGATGAGAGACATGGACTATTTTATAACCCTGGAATGGTCAACATAAAAGAAACATTCTTCTCCTAGAGCCATGCATAATCCACCTTGCTGTAGGAAAGGCAGATCTAAGCCCCATTTATTCTGGAGCACTACTTCTGAAAGGGAAGTAAGAAATTCTTATAGATGGGAAATAGATTTTTCCATTCTCTCTATATCTAGGTCTATGGCTGCTCTTAGGACTCTATAGTTTTTATCTTGGATGACTAAGGAGGAGACTCTGGTTCTGGCTCCAGCTAGGCTGAGACCCATAACTACAGCTAGGGTTACTGCTGTTATGGCTTCTCATTTTGGCCTGCTATATAGCCTTTGGTATAGGGCTTCTCCTGTGTAGTAAGTAAAATGAGGTATAAGCTACACTAGCACACAAAAATTCTTGGACTGGTTTAAAATGGCTCCACACATGCACGAGGTAGGCCTGTAGAGCATGCCCACCAAGTGTTATTGGGGGGTATCAGGTACCCAGTCTTATCCCAAGTGAAAATTTGGTTACAGAGGTGAAAGGTTGAGGTGGTTGGTTGGCTTATACAAGTACCAGTTCTAGTTATGGATTGCAGCATGATGCAAGGTCCATAACTGGTGGCACAAGTACCAGTTCTAGTTATAGATTGCAGCGTGATATGCTGCTCTGATCTATGGGCATTAGAGTCTGTACTGTTTGAGGGCATGCCTTGTAAAGCTATACCTTCATAATACAGGGGCTGAACTTGTAAACATAACCAACAAGATTCAGTGAGGTTTGGCTGGGAAGTAGTTATAACCTGGAAAGTCCTTGTCAATAGGTCCCACACTGGGTTTTCAGGAAGGCTTGCTGGGGTGGCGGTTGTGCCTGTGACCCCTGGAGTCATCACAAGAGATACTCGAGGTGGCTGGGAAGGTGGTGGAGGTTTGGTCATGACTGGGGCACTGGGAACATGGGGTTCAGCCCTATGGGAACTGGAGGCTGTGCCTGTGATAGGGGTGTCTCTGTGCATTGCAACTGGTTTAGGTACCCAGGGTCAAGCCCTGTCACATATAAACGGATGCCCCAGATCTTCCCAAATTCCCACCCTTGTGCCTGTTTACTTTTCTGGGTGAAATCAAGAAGTATAGGGTTACAGTATCACTGTTGGGTGGAAGGAATGCCGTAGACCCCCCTTGTCAGGAGCACAGGTATTGGTAAGGATCCAAGTGTTCTTTTTTTCCCCTCTTATAGCCCTCATCAGGTTGGTGGCACTTCCTTGGGCGGGTATTGTTTCTCTTGATTTGGATTAAGTCTGTACCCCCCCCCCAGGATCCAGCCAAATTTACTGGTTGTTTTGTACCCCCATGCCACACAATAATAGTCACTGGCACCTCCATACTTGGTGATCTGGGATTTAGCCTGATCACTACCCAGGCATACATAATAGTACACAAAGGGGGATTGGGTGAGGCAATCAGTTCCATCCCCAAAGGCACTACACAAGTCAAATTGGAGGGTGGGCCACCAAGTGTTTTGGGAGTGCTTTTTAGTTTTCTCTGCTAAGATTGCCTCGGTATCTGGGCTGAAAATCTGCCATTTTATAGAAACAGGGGTATGGGGGTTTTCCCAGCTGGAGGTGGTGGTCAGGAGTAAGAAGTATAACAGTACCTGCATTATGGCTCTTTGTCCGGGACTTGTCTTAATTTCAGTCTAAGTGGGTTGTTCTGGTTCAGTTGAAGTCTCCACTGGGGCACATAGTCTTCTTTGATGGCAAAAGGGTCTGCGTGGCGGATGTGGCTGTGGTGGATCCATGATGCGACACCATCTACTTAACGCGGTTGGGGTGGTTAACACTACCATGTAGGGTTCTTTCCATCTAGACTCTAGAGTCTCTTTCTGATGTCTTTTGGCGTATACCCAGCCCCTGGCAGTGGGCCAAGCAGGCATTCCTAATCCACCAATCGGGGAGTTGTTTGAGCACTCCCTCAATGGCATGAGGGGTGGTTATCAGCAAATTTTGCCCCAGAGTTAGCTTATCTGTGTCCTTGACTAACAAGGCGGTGGCTGCAATGATGCGTAGGCGTGGGGGCCACCCAACCACAACTGGATCCAATTTCTTTGATAGGTATGCAACAGGGCAATTCCAAGGCCCTAAGGCTTGTGTTAAAGCTCCCTTAGCAACTCCCTTGTTCTCATTAATATACAGACGGAAGGGTTTAGTGATATCTGGGAGGCTTAGGGTGGGGGAAGAGAGGAGAGCAGCTTTCAGCTTTTGAAAGGCCTGTTCTCTATTCTCCATCCACTGGAAGGGCTGCTCCTCTTTAGTGGTTTCATACAGAGGCTTCACTATCTCAGCAAACCGGAAAATCCACAAATGGCAAAAGCCGGCTGATTCCAGAAACTCTCTCACGTACCTCTGGGACGACGGGGTTCGAATTGTTAGCACAGTTTCTTTCCATGTATCTGAGAGCCATCTCTGCCGTCCTTTAAAACATAGCCCAAGTAACTGACAGTTCGTTGACAAATCTGGGCCTTTTTTGCTGATGCTCGATACCTGAGGTCTTCCAGTGTGGTAAGCAGGTCTCACGTTCCCTGTCTGAAGTTTTGTTCACTGTTGGCCACTATTAGAATGTCATCTACGTACTGAAGGAGACTTGGATTGGGGTATTGTCTGCGGTACTCACCCAGATCTTCATGTAAGGCCTCGTTGAAGATGGTTGGGGAATTTTTGAACCCCTGCGGCAAGCGAGTCCAGGTTAGCTGTCCGTTGATGCCTTTCTCTGGGTGGCTCCATTTGAAGGCAAACATGGCTTGGCTCTGTGATGCCAATGGCAGACTGAAGAAAACATCCTTTAAGTCCAGAACCATGTACCACACCTAGGAGAGCGCTACAGAGCTCAGGAGTGTATACAGATTGGGTCCACTTGGGTGTATGTCCATTACTCGTTTGTTGACCTCCCATAAGTCCTGTACCAGACAGCAGTCATTGGAGAGGGGCTTTTTTACTGGTAGCCATGGGGTATTCCAGGCTGATTGACTGGGAACTAGAATCCCAGCCTTTAGGAGATGTCGGATGTGGGGCAAAATTCCCTTTTTTGAGTCTGAGGTCATGGTGTACTGTTTCACCAGGACTGGCTCTGCACCGGGTTTAAGGTCTACTACTATTGGGGGCCTGTGTACCACCAAACTTATTCCTCCTGTTTCAGCCCAGGCCATTGGGTGACTCTGGAGCCAGGCAGTTATGTCGGCTGATTCTGGGTTTCTGATGGAGTATGCATTCGTCTTCCAGTCTAACAGTCAGAATGTGTAGTGGACACCCTTCCTGATCTGTGATTTGAGTCCCTTCCTGCTTAAAGGTTATTTGGGCTCCAATTTTGGTCAGCAAGTCTCGGCTGATTAGGGGATATGAGCAGTCAGGGATGAGTGCGTGGGATATCCAGCCTATACTTAAGTCCACTGTTCTTTGGGTAGTCCATGAGTATTGTTTGGTTCCAGTGGCTCCCTGTACCCAGGACGTTTTGGAGGCTAATTGTCCCTTGTCTGTGACAAGTACTGAGTGTTGAGCCCCAGTGTCCACAGGGAAGATTATTAGAGCCCCCTCCACTTTAAGGGTTACCCGGGGTTTAGGGAGGGATTCTGAACCCTGACCCCCCTAGACACTGAAGTCTCCTAGTTCCAGGATGCGTGCAGGGTTATGAGGGGGATTTTTCTGTGGTTTCTTGGGGCACTCTTTTGCCCAATGTCCTGTCTCCTTGCAATACGCACACTGGTCCTTCTGTAATCTGGGGCACTCCCCCCTCTCCCCACCCCGGTCAACTACTTCTCCCATGGCCAGCCTCCTCAGTGGCCATTCACATTTTTCTAGAGTGTGCATGGTTGAAGCCAGGATCTTGGCTAGATCTTGAGTCTGTTTGCTATAGACTTGCATTTGTTTTTCTTCTAGGGTTTCTCTATTGTTGTATACCTTCTCTGCCACTGCAAGTAAGTCTTGTAAAGACTTCTCAGCCATCCTATCTATTCTTTGGAGCTTTCTCTTAATGTTGGGAGCTGATTGATTGATGAAAGCCATTATGACTGCAGCTTTGTTTTCTTCAGCTTCAGGATTCATGGGCATGTAGGTATGGAATGCCTCCATAATTCTCTCTAAGAGGAAAGCTGGGGACTTGTCCTTCTTCTGCTGCATGTTCCCTACCTTAGCCAAATTAGTGGGTTTTTGACCCACTTTCCTGAGACCCCCCCCATCAGAGCCTGGCGGTAGACCCTGAGTCTCTTCTTACTTTCAGATGTATTAAAGTCTCAGTTTGTGCGGGTTAATGGGTAAGCTGCATCTATCAGAGCCCAGTTTGTGGTGGGGTTTCCATCCTTGCCTGGAATGGACTTCTGGACCTCTGACTGGATTCTTTCACTTTCCTCAGTAGTAAATAATATCTGCAGCAACTGTTGACAATCGGCCCAAGTGGGCTAATGGGTAAAAAGAATAGAATCTAAAAGGTCAATTAGTGCAGTGGGTCTCTCTGAAAACTTGGGGTTTTGCATTTTCCAATTATATAAATCACTCGTTGAAAAAGGCCAATAATATAGGGGCTGCCCTCCATCATCATGGGTGCACAGTGGCCCTGAGAGGCAGAGCAGTGGAATTGGTGCGTGGAGGTTGCTCACGATGACCTCTTTGTCTAGTATAGGGCAGGCTTCCCGCTAAATTCCCCACTGCCTCTGCTTCCCCTAGGGGAGTTTGTACCACTACTTGGGGTGGCCTATTCGGGCGATACGGAGGGGGAAAGAGGGTTTCCTGGTCTGTATTATCCTGCAAAATGGGATAAAATAGTGTGGGGAGTTCATGCAATTCCTTTATAGATGGTTTCTCACGGACCACAAGCACTGCACTTGGCCTCTCTGGAGAAGGCAAGGTCTCTTTCATTGCATTTGGTTTCTCTAGGGGAGGCAAGATCACCTTCAGCCATGCAGCGGGTTCTCCACTAGGTCCTGCCAAGTAGTTATATAAGGGACTTGATCAGGATGGACAGTACGCGGCCGGTATACCATGTCTTTAACCTGGAAAATAATCAGAAGATGGAAAGTTCCTTCTGCGGGTCATCTGATATCGAAGGCAGGGCACTCGTTCCTGTAAAAAATAATTAGTTTATTTTTCTTAACTGATAGGCCCATATTCTGGGCACGCTCTCTGAAATCCTGGAAATGATCAAGAAAAAGGGATAAAGGAGTTGTTTGAATCTGTCCCATAGTCATGAGTAGGTTAGAAATCTATAATTGCCCAGTCACAGATAACCAAATTAGTATACCAATTAAACACAAAAATGACACAATACATAAAAGACAACAAAAACCTTTTCTCTGACAAAACTGAAGGTAGGATGTTGGGTTTACCCTGTGATGGGGGAGCAACTCGCCATGTCCCTTCAGACTAACCAGAGGGACCGTCTCTGCTCTGGGCACTGGGGATTCCATGTCCCAGCTCTGGGGGGCCAAGTACCAAACAGAAGGGGTTGGAACGTCTTCCGGGACCCCTGACCAGTCAGTCTCCAGCACGTCCACCTTGACCTGCACCTTATCCAGAATTTTTTTTAGAGATTAAACAAGCTGGCTTACAGGGAGAAAAAAAAAAAGGAAAAATAAAAAAAGGGGTGGAGGAGTGCACTTACTAACTCTCCGGACTGGGGTCTGCAGAGGTCTTGGGGATCTCGGTGTAACCTCCAAAATGTTGTGCCCAGAGTACTGCGTCCCCTCAGACCCTCAGGTAGCCAAATCTGATGCAGGAACAAAAGAGTTTTTATTATTCAAACTCAAGCTTGGGCTCTCAGTTGCCTGACGCAGCAGGTCACCGAAAGAGCCCCAACATAGGGCGGGTTAGGTATTTATGAGGTTAGGGTATGGGAACAATGGGGCAGCCCCTAGATAGTTGGGCCCTATTTCTATACCATATTAGGACTCCTATAAGTTGATTGGCTTTGGCCTGGGGAGTTGACCACTTGTGATTTTTATAGCTTATCTGGGAACTGAGCTGGGCTATGGTATTCAAAATTGCCACCATGGGTTAAGATGGCTCCGCCCAGGCTCTGTGCATCATGGTCTCTCAAGGACCAGGTGACCTGTGGTTCTGGGAGGATGTGACTGCCTGGTGTGAATAAGTCCACCACTGGCCTGGGAGGTGAAACAGTTATGCTGAGGAGAGGGAGGGTGAAGCCAGCCTGGCTGAAGCAGGGAATTAGCTTGGCCAGGGGCCTTTCCTCCTGGGTGGGGGCTTATTTGGGGGAGCAGAAGAACCCACGCTCAGCTCTTTGGACCCCGAAAGGCTCAAGGATGTCGAGGTGGCAACAGGTGGCAGTTTGGGCCTTGGGACAGAGGTGGCCTCCTGTAGGGCTTCCTGTAGGTGACTTACCGCCTTGCTGCAGCTGGACTCCTCCTTCCTCCTCCCTCTGTCCCCCAGGATGACCATCCCTGTGGTCACACAGGTTGCAGGCACTCAGTGAATCCCTAAGAGGGTGTGAACGGATGGAAGACCTGGGGTGTGTGACTGGCGAGGTGGCAGTGGCTTGGAAGCAGACATGTTTCTCTCTGGGATGAATGAAACACATTTCACAGCATCATGGTTGTTCGGGGGGCCCACAGCTGGACTTCATCTGTGACCCAGGAAGAGAACTAGAGGCCCCATATGCCCCAAGGCTGAGGAACCTCTCAGAAACTTCTGCACAGAATTCCATTTATATCAACAAGACAGTCTTGCAAACACAATGAAACTTCATTATCATACACCAGGCTGGCTGAAATGCTTGGCTGAACCCTTAAGAAGAACACAATTACTATGCCTGATTTGTGATTTCACAGCGTGGAGGATGGGGCTGGGACTCAGATTGTTTTGTTTTCAACATTAGCCCGATTAGGAGGAAAAAAATTAAAAAACTCAGAAAACACATCATGGTCTGTGTTTTCTTAAAATGCAAAATATAATATGGAAAGAAAGCTTTGATCTGCAGGAGACATGAAGCTGCAGTGAAACAAATTGGATTGTGTGTGTGCCAGGAGGTCCTGTGCTTCATTTGCATTTGTCCTAAAACTATTCTCTGAGGTTTGTTATTTGTTTTTAATTCTGAGCATTCCTTTGAAATCCCCTCAGGAAAAACATTGTGCCCTAAGAGATTAACCTGATTTTTAGAAACCAAAGAACCTGGTTTGGATCATTAAGGAAAATAGTATGGTCTAAAGATTAAAAAAAAAAAAAAAAAAAAATCTAACTTTGGGAATGATTAGCTTTGTAATTTGGGGGTCACAGACAAAATATAGGGAGCCTTTGAGGAGTGGAAAGAGTAACATTTTTGTCAGACTGCTTGAGTTGGGTCATGACTGTGTCGTGGTGAGCTGGTGACACTAGGCAAGTTGACAGATGTCTGCGATACTTACTGTCCCTATTTACGAACGTGCACAATGAGAAGAGCTCCGCACACAGGGAGGGCTAGGAGCAGTAAATGGGAAACAGATGTCCACGTGCACAAGGCAAAACCGGGGTCAGGCAGCAACTATCACCATCTCTGGGCCTTGGTTCCCTCACTCATCAAGATACTGGGCCAATTTCTAGGTGCTCTCAGTTCTAAGTTTGCTTTGTTAATGGGGGACACATTGTTTACTGTACTCTGTGGGCAGGGGATGGCCTCTGTAACTGGCTATGCATTACCTTGAGAAGAGTAAAAATCCAAGGTGAAGAGGTATGTTTCTTCCCTTAAAGTGGCTCATGACATTCAGAGGAAGACGGTCCTAGGAGAGAACTGACCTCAGTTGGAAACGCAGTCTGAAGGTGGGGTGGGGGCTGTGCCCTGGGAAGGTATGGCACTCACCGAGGGTCTGTGCTGGACTCAGCGCTGATCCTATGACATTGGTGTCTCAGATGGGCATGGGTGGATTTTGGAGATCCAGTATTAAAATCCCTTCTCGGTGACATTGTCAGATGCAAAGTGTGCACCAGGAAAGAACCAAGTGAGCCTTTTGTCCCCACTCTAGCTATGGCCCCTGGTTCCATCCTCGCTCAGCCTCCAGGCATGAGGGCAGGCTCAGGGTCATGTCCAAAGTGAAAGAATCAGTGAGGATTTCAGAGCTGGGCAGACGGACTCTTAGAAGACGCCTGGCCCATAGTGGGAGGGAGGAACTCCAGGCAGGAGGCTACTGTATTAGTATGAGTCGGTCTTTGCCCAACCTGGTCCATCCTCTTCATCATTTAGCTCCAGGCCACAGTCTTAGCTGCACCTAACATTCACGGGCTTGTGACATGACCAATTTAGCCAGAATCCCTTTGACGGTTGAATGGTGGCTCTTTTGACCAGTAAGACTTCAGCTCATAATCATCTCCTCAGTCCTCTCCCTGTCTCTCTGTACCCCCTTGGCCCCCAAGATTCTCATTTACAATGGCCTCATTTCTTTGTTCCCATACCACTGACTACTTTATAAGATGATTTGCTTATTTGCTGATAATTCATCTGATTCCACAAAGCTGTGTGCTTCCTAGGAGCAGGAGACTTGTCCTCTAGGTCACGGGCTAGTATCGAGGGTGAGGGCAGTGCCTCTGGTTGACCTCTTCAGCTGGTCACCGGGGCTGTCAACCTCGTAGTGATCTCAGGCCCCTCGCCCTCCTCACCTGTTTCTGTATCTGCCACCCTCCTCTGCACTTCACAGTATTACCTACGCAAGGTGCACATTTGCTGGGCTGCTGGGATCGGCAGCACTTTCAGGCACTAAGCCACAACCTCAGAAAGAGTTCAAGATAGAGTCTTCTACTCACTGCAGCCTCAGAAACATTTTCTTTTCCTCCTGCTACATTATCACCCTAGGGAAAAATATTCTGGACCAAAATGTTTCAGTCATGAGCTGTTTGTATGCTCTGCTACATTTCCTTCCTTGGGGGTCTTTATTAACTTAAAATGGAAACTCTTCTCTTGTGAAAAGTATTTAAATGTGTTTTAGAAACACGTTGGCCCACAGCATGTAGGTCAGCCGGAATCAGGCCCCTCTCTTTTCACTGTCTGCTTGGGCCGTGTGTCCTTTCCCTTAGGCTCATGAATGAGGAGCTCTCCAAAGCCATGGGCTTGACTTTGAACTTCAGCTATCTTGGTCTCAAATTAGATAGGCATAAAAATAAAAGGCACTGAAAAAAATTTTTTTTTTCAGGTTTCAAATCTGGACAGGGCTCCAAGGAACCTAGGCCGGGCAACCTCAGCCCTGGACCAGAGACTTGGGGAAGATATAATTGCACATGGGTCAGTAACATCCATCTTCCCTGGACATTCTCTTCTCTCCAGAGGAAGCCCGGGCTCCAAACATTTCTTCTGCATTGGTTTAGTTGCTGTATAACTCCCTCTCCTATCTGTTCTGTCCCATGATCATCAAAAAGCTTGTGAGCAAAATGGCCATGATGTCATGATGGAATTTTTTTGCCTTGGCATGAGGAAACCTAGAGAGTCAGAGTGTCATGGTTACCTGCTTAAGGTCACTCAGGTGATGGGCATGCAAGCTGTGGCTCAGATCTGCAGCCCGGGCAGAGCTGGGGCCCAGACTACTGCGTGCATCTGAGCGCATACTGGGTCCATGGGTACCTGTGTTCTGCCAAAGCAAAGCTATGAGCAGTAAAGGATTCAGAGTCCTGGCTGTGAGGTTCAAGTCCCAAACCCATGGCTCACCCTGTGTTCACAGCCCTGAGAATCCCTTTCCTATTCTCACTGCGGCCGTCTCTCTGGTTTGTAAAATGAGCAGGTCAGATCTGTGGGCATCTCAGATTCTTTGCTCTTGTCCTGTTTTCTGTCTCTTTGACACTCAGTATCATTCTCCAAAACCACTGTGTAGTCTTATGGTCAGTGTTGCTTTGGGGGATGAAAAAGAGTTTAATATGAGTATAAATGCTAACATTGTGACCAGTTATTGGTAAAATTTTTTCCTGGGTAAGGTGCTATTCTTTGCTGGGAATTCATGCATTAAAAGAATGAAAAAGAAATGACAAAGAATTTAGCATCAGATGCCTTGGGTACCACTCCTGGCTCTGTCTCCAACAGCTGACAACCTCTCAGTACTTTCCTGTGAATTGTGTATGATGCTAATACCTTCTACTCAGGGCCATAAAATGACTAAATGGAATACCAAACAAGAAGGTATTAAACACTGCACATTTGTGTCATTAAATGGAGACTGTCTGACACCAGGAAATAAGGGTCAGGGAAGGACGACCCTGCCCTCCTGAACCTGACACTCTTCCACGTTGGAAGACACTAGATGAGACATTCTTTGTGTCTTTCTTACTCTGCTCCAGGCATAGTAGCAACCTCTCTGATTGGAGAATTGACAACATTAAACTGGGCTCAGTCATCTTAGCTTGGACTTAACCTTCTCCTTCGAAAGCAATTTGCTTGCAGAGAGCATGAGGCTGAGGACCCTTCTGTCCCTGTGGGCAGCAGGAAGTCTTCCCCAGGTGACCATGGCCTGGGACCTGGGGACAAGCAGGCCCCATTCGACAGTTCATTTAACAGATCCATTTGGCCTTTACTCTAAGTCATGCCCATCAATTTAGGCTTTTATGTTAAAAAAAAAACAAAACTGATATTTTGACCTCCTTCTGTTGAGCTATTCATCTGATTTCTGTTTGTTGAAAACCTGGGTAGAAAGGGGAGAATAATTTATTGCTCCCTACATTCCCTTGGAACCCCCAACCCCTACTCCCACTTGAATAGTCCTAGACTCGTTCCTCAACGTCTGACTTTGAGAAAGACTTTCCATCTCCTTCCTGGGGATCTTTGGGGGGAACAGATGACACAACCTCATCAGTCACTTACCGCGGTGTTTCATAACCCTCACTTACACGCTCTCCTTCTGGAGCTAACCTACATTCCACCCGCCACCATTTATTAAACCCATTCCCTCCAGGCTCACGGCACCCGGCCGTTCGGGGAAGATAAATACCTTGCTCACATCAGTCTCTCCTTCTGCACAAAGTCACCCCTCTGCCTGGGACTGTTTGTTATTTAGACAGACCTCCAGTTGGGTTATCTTTCCCAAGCATGATTGAATCTCAAATTCACAGACTGCCAGAATTTGAAAAGTATACCAGAGCCCCTCTCCAGGGGTCCTGGTCTCCTGCTAGGCACCCAGTGTTTAAGGACACGGTAGGTCAGCTGTGGTGATTCCTCTGCGTGGCATGGGCAGGAGCCTGCTCAATCGGTCCAACCTATAGACAGGCAGAGACTTAGATGACCCAGTTCCTCCTCCCACTGGAAACCTGAGCATTTCCAGACTGACCCACAACATGAGCCACATCACAGAACACTATGTACTACAAGCCTGAAAATTTCTGGGAAAAAACGCATCTGCATATCTGTTCTAGAAATATCCAGGGCTGCTTGGTCACCTCCTAGTGACCTGCTCTGACATCTGGGCCCGGCATTCAGTTCAAGACAATTTCAGGTCTAATCTCATTGGTTACTCCCTTGACCAGAGCGCTCTGCTTTGAAACTTATTATCCTTCTTTCTCTCTTGTTTCAGCTCCTGGGATCAGTCAGGATAGGCTGGTGTGTGCTGCAGTGACAACAACCTCACAATCTCAGGGCATTCACGTGTCTTAGCAGTGTGGGCTTCTCACTGCAGCCTGCACGGGCCAGGCTGATGGGGCAGCCACCATCTCAAGTATTTTTGAGATGCCACTTTTCATGTCAGAGAGAAAAAGAGAGTGAGATGAATCATGCACAGGTTCTTAAACCTTATGAGTGGAAGTGATGTATGTCACTTCTGCTCACATTTCATGGCAAAACAAGTCACATAGACACATCTACCTTAATCTGAGTGAAGAAAGTCACCCCACTATGTACCTGCAAGAGAAATTCCTGAAGTATTTGGTAGGTAGCATAAGTGATTTTAACCTCACCAACTCTCTTTCTCTTCCCACGGGGAAAAAATAATTCTATAAGCCACTTTTTAAATTGAAGAAACTGTCCAACCATGTATTCTAATTTATTCAACCTAAAGAGGAGCAAACTTTGATCCAAGAAAGGAAAATAGGTTTTCCAAGATCCCACAGTTAGCCAATGGCACATTATTCCTAGAAATCAGGTCTCTTGACACGTTTGTTCCCTTTTGGGCCACACTGTCACATAGACATATCACTTTGTGGATTAATCCACGTATCCATTTGGGATTCAATATGGTTGTTAGTAAGTTTTGCATAAATGGCTGAGAGGTAGTAATACTATGGTTGACTATTAGCAAGGGAACTATTTAATTTAATAATCCCCTAGTCTTGTAAAATAAAGAATGGGATGGTTTTCTTTATGGGAACAGACACCTGATTCAAGCTTCCTTCTTCCTCGTCAAATGCCCAGTCTTACTCGGAGCTTGAGGGGTAAACTGATCAGCAGCTAAGAGTCCAGCTCAGGGCGAGGAGCTTACATCAGAAAGGTAAAGTGATGACTGAATTGCACAGTGATGGCAACAACTTTGCAAGTCTTCTCTGTGCCGTGTGCTGTGTTACTTGCTGCATTTTCACTAATTCATTTCGTACACATGATATTGGGCAGGTAGGAATGGGCAGCCATACTTTGTAGTTGAAAATACTGATGGTCTTGATGGTCACAGGCTGAATGACTAACTGAGATAGTAAAATTAACAAATAGAGAAAATGGCTTTTATAATTATCACCTTGATTGTTCTTGGGTACAGAATCCCTCCCAGATCGGAATTTTTGTGGTCTTGTATCTGTTACTTTGCTCAGTCTCCTGCAAGGGTGATGCACACACATTATGAGTTCAGGGACCTTCTTGCTCCCCCATATCCACAGCTTCCAGCGCTGTGCCTGTCACATACCAAATGTTGCATAAATGAACAGTTTTTATCTTTATTACTATAGGTTTGGGCTGCCTGCTTGCAGGCAGGGATGCGTTTAACCTTCTTGGTTTAGTCACTTTGCTTTGGAAGCTGAGTTTGACCTTTTGCCGCCTCTTTTCCTCCATAAGCTCTATCTTTTTCTTTGGAATATTTATCTTTTGTGCACTAAATATATTACTTTAAATGTTTTTATTTCCCTTTCCTTTGTTCTTGCCCTCATTCTTATCCTTTCTTGCTCTCTCTCCACTCTAATTCTTGCACTTGGTCTTTCTCTGTTTTAATAATCAAAGTATAGATGTACTGACCTCCAAATACTCTGTAAAGTGGCTCTTTGCTGGGTGGATGAATTCTGAAATGAGAATGCACACCTCAAACACACATCAGAGCCCGGCCTTTGATGTGGTGTCTTGCAATCTCAATTGGTATCTCTGCTCATTAGTGTGCTGAAATTTCCTCTAATGATTTCATTCATCCAACTTTAATTTTATAATTTAACCGTGGAATGCAATAATTGGGTTTGTACCATCCAAGCCTTACGAAAAGTTGATGGATCCTGTAATATAGTTTTTGGTCTGGGTTGTCTAGTGACTTTTCAGTTTAGCCTCAATGCCATTGAGTATTAAATTTTTCAAGTGTGTATTGAGTACCTGCTATGTGCCAGGGATTGTGCTGGCTATGGTGATGTAATGAGCAAGATATGATCAGAGAAATAAAGAACACCTAAATTAATGGGAAGGAAGATACATAAACAGAAAGTCAAGGTGCTTATGTAACAAAGGTGAAGTTAGAGATACTCCTAGGGCAATAGGAGAAAACAATGCAAAGTAATATACAAGTATGTTTATTTTATATTAGGGAGAGACAAGAGAGTGGGGGAAGAGATGAAAAAGAGGAGAGTGGAGAGCAGGGGAGAGAAGGAAAGGTGGGGAGAGGGAGGCACAGCCAGGTCTTGAACTCAGCTTCTAATGAAGCCAGGAGGCCAGACCGCAGGTCCCGTTAGCGCCCCTTGCAGCCTTCTGTGACTGAGACATGTAGACATCTCCTTCTGACTTAACCAGCGTGTGGTTCCTTCTTAAGACGGGGTGGGACACTGTTAGGATTCATGAGCTTGTTTGGCTATCAGGACTTCTTGTTTTGGGGATTTACTTTTGCATTGTTTTCTCCCCTTTTTAACTGACAGACAGAACTGTATGTATTTATCAAATACAACGTGATATTTTAAAGCGTACGCACATTACAGAGGTGCTAAATTGATCTAATTAACATATGTGTGATGTCACAGAGCTGTCATTTTTTGCAACAAGGACACTTAACATTCACTCCCACAGAAGCAGAGAGCAGAGCGGAGGTTCCCAGAGGCTGGTGGCTGAGGGGATGGGAGGTGTTGGGTAAAGGTACAGAATTACAGCTGGACAAGCTCCAGGGACTTATTCTGCAGCATGGCAGCTGTAGTTAATGATGAAATACTGTATTCTGAAAACAGGCTTCTGAGTGACCACATCGACTGTGCGTTCTCCTCAGTTTTAAGTGACAGAAAGAGACCAGCTCCCCCTGCTTGGCTTTGCTCAGTTTGCCTTGATCAGAAGCAATCAAGGTGATGGGGTCACTGCTGGGATCTGTGGGGAAATCAAGCTTCCGCCCGCCTCCGCGCTGCCGGGACCAAGAAGCCGGAGCATTACTGGGCAGCCTGCGGTCCAACTGGCCCAGATGCAGCCTTCCTGAGGCAGGCGATAAAGGCACACACAGCAGGACAATTTAGAGGTAAATGTGTCTGCTTCTGGAAGTACGGAAGAGAACCAAGAGCAATCGTATTTATGTTAAACGTTATCTTTCCCTGTGTTTTCTTTCCAAAGTTCTGATGATTTTTGTGGGGCTTCCTGGAGATGTACTTCCAGCCCCCCTCCCCTAGCAGAAGGCAGTCTTGGGGGGTGGTACCCTGATGCAGTGATGCATATGGGAGGGAGGGGGACACGGGCAGGAAATGGCTTTTCTTGGGCATCTGTCCTCTGCTCATCTCTCTGATGTCACATCTTCCATCTCTGCTGAGCCCCTGCTGACTGTATATTCTGGGTCTCCCCTGGGGCCCTTGTCCTGGCTGTTCCTTTTGCTCGGGGAGCTTTTCCCCTGGGATTTTGCATTGGGAACTCCTGCTCACTCTCACATCACACTCAGCATTGACTTCCCCTCAAGGGCACCTTCCCTGCTCATCCTGCCCGAGGTCTTGCTTCTCCTTCTCTATCACTGTCCTGTTTCCGTGTTACAGAAATTGTCACCATCAGTAAGTGTCTTGTTTATTTATTTGCTCCCTTATTTATTCTCTTCTCCACCAGAATGGAAACTCACAAAGGGCAGTGAGCTTGCCTGTCCTGTAGTCAGCACTAAGCCTGGACCCTGCTTCACATGATCACCAGCAGCCTCACAGTGGAAACAACCTCAGTGTCCATCAGCAATGGAGAAACACCACGAGGTCCTCTCCCAATACAATGAAATAGTGCTGGGCCATAGACACGGACAGATGTTGATACAATGTGAGCGAACTTCACGAACAGGATACTTATTGCATACTTACTTTCAAATGAAACATTCAGAATAGGCAAATCCATAGAGATGGAAAGTAGATTAGAAGTATCCAGGACCTGGCAGGGCAGAGAATAGGAAAGGGAAGCAGCTGTTAAGTGGTACAGACTTTGTTCTGGAGTGATGAAAATGTTGTGGGCTCAGATAGTCGCCAGTGCTGCGCGGCATCATCGTGAATGTACTTAAAGCTCCTGGTGTGTGCACTTTAAAATGGATAAAATGGTGAGTTTTACCTTAGGTGACAATGACCTTGTCACAGCATTATTCCTGAGCGAGAGTTGAAATGTTTTCCTGAGACTCTTGCAGCTGGCAGGTGGCAAAGTCAGGGATTCAGTCCCCAGCTGTCTAATTGGTCACCGTGGCTTTGACTCCACATGCGTCTGCTCCCTCTCCACGTCGCCTCTGCTCCACTTGGCTGCTGCTCTCGTTTGGACATCTTGAAGGTCTGTTCTCCCCTCCTGCTGGCTACTGCTCTTGTTTGGACATCTTGAAGGTCCCTTCTCCCCTCCTGCCTCCCACCGTCACCCCACAATCCCCCACCATAGTGGTTTTTATGAAGACAGTGTGCTCCTCACATCACCTTCCGCCTGATGCCACCTGCACGGTCCCCACGGTCACCAGAGCTGCTAATACCATCCCCCTCCAGCAGCAGTGGTGCCTTACCTCTCAGACACATTTTCCACTGTTCTTTCTCTTTCTCTTTCCCGTGAAATCTGTCTTCCAGCTACACTTATCTGCTCTTGGTCCCATGCATGTTCTTCCACTGGGTCACCTCTAATGATCTCTTTCTAGAGTTTCCTTTTCTGTCTTGGGTAGGACAAGTCTTCAGCTTGAACCTCACCTTTCTGCTGGGTTTTCCTTTCTAGGCATCCCCTGGGGTCAATCTTTTCATGTCCTGTAAGTCCACCTCTTCCTGAGTGCACCCCAGCCAAAGCCCTCTCATCTCCTGGAGGAGGATGTCGGAGAGGTTGAGGGGCCTCGTGAATCTCTGCACTCTGGACAGCCTGGGCTGTGAAGTAGTTGAGGGTACTCTGGGGTAAGGTAGTTTGAGAGCAAAGTATTTCCCATATTGATATCTCCGCTGTCAGAGGAGTGGCTTATATTTTTATCTATGGGCAAGGGCCTTCCCAAGATCAACCTCAGAATTAGGCAACCAAATCTGGATTTTGGGGAAGATTTTTCACCCATCTCAGAATCCAGAGCCTGGTCATTGGAGACGTAAGACAGATCAATGCCCTCTGTGAGCATCTAGCTCCTCTCAGAAGGAACGTTTTGGACCCAAGCACTGCTCAGAATTCTGCCGATTAGTCCTGCCCCACATGCTGATTCAGGCTGAGAGGCATGCATGGGAGCAGGGGTGGTGTGCCGACTGTCAGTCTGTTTGACACTGACATTTTGTGTCTGTCCATAGACTCTGTGACAGAGTGGAGAACATTGTCACAAGAATGACACACATCCTTTTCAACTTCTACTAACAATACTGCAAGGAATATGCTCATGTCGGCCTCTGTGATAGGT
>CAUYON010082473.1:0-75416 GCA_963573935.1 Arctocebus calabarensis
CTTTATATAGTAATCAAGGAAATGCCATGAAGGATATCTGTAACAGTATGATCAAAATATTTCTGAATGTATATGAATCGTGCCCTGTGATTGCACCAATGTACATAATTATGATTCAATAAAATTATTAAAAAAAAAAAAAAAGAGAGGTCTCTTTCATCGCCATTTTCACTACCAGTCTGTCATTTCCAACAGTCATTAATTCATTTGTTCAACAGCTGTCCATTTACCTATTATTAGTCTATTATCTCTCGTGTATTTTTCTGAGTCTGGCTGATTTCAAAGCTGACACTGACCTTACTCTGAAAGAGTTTACAGTGTGGAGAAAGCAGTCATTTCAAGCCGTCTATGGACAATCCATGCTACACTGTGTATAAAATAAAACAAAAATAATATGATAGAGACCTTGATGGCGATCTCCTTGAACTGGTCACTGGGAGAAAAGTTATTGATCTTAAAATTTTGCTTTGCAAATGATACTTGTTTCTGCTCAAATATATTAATAGGTAGCTTGATAATTTACAGCTGACCTATTTGTTTCTAATTCAGTTCTTCTAGTTAGAAAATATTTTGCTATGTATAGTTCCAGCAGGATTGCTTGTCCAAATATACAGTCTTTTCTAATTTCACAGAAATAGAGACTCTACTGACATACAGTCATTCAACTGAAGATTCTATTTCTCAGTTAGCAAGGTTGCCTGTGAGACTAAATTCTAGGTAGATGGAGAGAGAAGAGTAAGTGATGTGTACCAGGTCCACATCTTGCAATTAAAACAACTCAATGTGCTGGGTCCTGCACCATTTTTCCTTACTCCTGGCTAGACACATCCAGCCCTGAAGGAACGATTTGACCCTGGTATGGAAGCCATGTACTTAAAGTGGAAGGGCTGGTCCTTTAGTCCAGGAGCCATTACTTAGTAGAGAGAGAAATTTCTGTCTTATTCAATCTACCCTGTTATATATTGGTTTTTGTTAAAGAAATTTAGCTAGTACCCCAACTATTACTACAATCATTTTGTAATAGCCACAGAGAGACTTACTGCCTTTCATTTATAATCTTTTAAATATTTTAGAATAGGGATACCATTTATTTAAAGCATTTAATAAGTATGCATCGGGTGCCCATTACTACATGGCTTCATACTAGAAACCAGGCCTCTGAACATGAAGAATTTTGTCCCCATCTTGTAAGTCTGTAAAGCCTTTGGAATGGTGAGCATGAATGGAGTTTGGGGGTTGTGTGAAGGAGTTCTGGTTTGGGGAGGTAGAGGCAGCTATATGAACAACGAGCTCCAGTTTGATGTAATAAGCATAAAGATAGAGGAATCTGAGCGTGGTACAGAAAATCAGATATCCAGACCCTTTTTCATTTCACTTGAGTGATGATTAGTTGTTCATGCCCATGTGTGAGACATGCCTCCTTCAAACCTTTTTACAATGTCAGCCTGTTATCCATCTGATGAGGAAAAAAATAAATATATTTCTTTAGAATAGAAAAATCATATATTTAGCCCTTAACCTAAGCATTAGAGTTAGCCTGAGAAGAATTTTTCAAATAAAACATTTCTAGTTCTATCTATTGCAGCTGAGACGCACCTGCTTCTGACCTCTCAGTATTCATTCACTTCTTCCTTTGATACACAGTGTCAGATTCCATCAACAGATTCAGAAATGCTCAAGGGAAGGATTCTTATACTCTCTGTGGGTTCCTTTTGGCTATTTGAGGCAAAAGTTACCCTTCTGCATTGTCTCAAGTCAGGGAATAGTGGGATTAAATATTTACCTCCTTAAAAACACTTTCAGAATGGGACCTAAGACAAGTGGGTCCCTGTAGGAATAATGTGATGTCACAATGACCCTGGGCCATTCCCAGATGGCAAGGCACCACTTCCCACTAAGCATTGTTTTTATATCCTCCCCAGCGAGTGGTAAAACAGATAGGCTTTGTGGATAGATAAAATTGGGTTCAAATCTGTCTGTGTAACTGACTAGCTGTGTATATTTGATAATGTTTCTTAATCTTGTAAAGCCCCGGTTTCCTCATTTGAAAAAGAGGCTGAAGCAATGGCCTAGTTTGGGTCCCCTGGGAAGCAGGTGGCAGGTAGAATTTGGAAGTGGAGGGAGGTATTGGTGGAGATGTCGGCAAATGATAAAGGAAGGACACAGCGGAAGTGTGTGGGGGAAGTAAACTCTGATGCCGACCTGATACATGTGGGCGCAGAGCAGAAGGGTCACAGCTTCAATGCAACTTGGAAAATGTTCCAGGCAGGCCAATGAGCACCCCTGAGCAAAGATGGCCCATGAGAGGAGTCCAGTGTTGGGCAGGAAGGGCAGGCTCGAGTACCCAGGCATAGTCATGGCTGCAAGCTGCTCAGTGGCAGTCCAGTCTCAGTGTGAGAGTCGGGCTACCAGATATCTAGTGCCCGGCACTAGGTTTTCTCCTGTAGGAGAAGCTTTTTGTGTTCCCAAGGCTTCCACCTGTCAGTGTCTAATTAATGCTGTAATAAATGTAAAGTTCTAGGACTTTCTTTGACACATACTCTTTTTTCTTGAATTCTTTCTTATTCTGTTAGACTCCAATAGTAAATATGAATTAAGTGACCCCTAGGGAAGAGACAGAACTATGAGACATAGTCCCTGGCCTCAAAAAGTTTATAGTTTAGACAATGAAAAGTGATGTGTACACTTAGAAGTTTTAAGATTAGCACTTATTGGCACAAATATGAAAGTTTGGATATAATGATGAGAGAAACATTTACAGATAACGAGGAATTAAGAAATAATGGTAACACAGGAGGCTCGTGTAGGTAAATCAAAAATTATGAGGTAAGTTGGGGAATAATGAATAGATCAGGACTTCTGGCAACAGTGGGGTGGGTCCTTCCCTGCTATAAACACAGGGAAATGATGGATAAATTATGATCATGATAAATTTAAATACACAGCCAACACTTAAGAAAAGGAAAAAGTAAGAACAAAGGGAAACTCAAACACAATGTAATAAGCTTGGTTTAATGCTATGGTCTAACACTGATTAGGATTTAGGTACAAGTTGAAAGGGCTGATGGCTGGGATGATATTCTTAGGGTCTTAGGAGATAGCTCCCAACCAAGCACTTCACAAGATGTTACATATTTGATGTGGCCATGAAAACAAGCTATACGCCTTGGGACTGGCACAAAATGTGAAGATGAGTAAATAATTTTACCCTTAACTCTATGTGAATTGCAACTCCAAGCCAACACCACAACCAGGTCAAACAGCTGACATGCCATCAAGTTTGAAACAATGTCACACATAAAGCCCCATCAGGAACAAACCAAAATCATTCTGAAGAGCTACATTAATAACCTAGAGCAGTGGTTCTCAACCTTCTTAATGCCGCAACACTTTAATACAGTTCCTTATGTTGTGGTGACCCCCAACTACTGACCTAGAGCATTGAGAACTCCCAAACAAAAAAAAAAATAGTGCCTATGGAAGGTAAGCTTATAATAAAATTACAAACCAAGTTAGACAAATATTCAACAGGAAGAAGGGCAAGTAAGTGGACATGATCAATGAGAAATTCTGAACCCTATGACCTAGCAATAACAGAATATCTGAAAGACAATTAAAAGGTTTAGATTTATTAGAGAGCTCCAAAATGGGATGGAAATCATAGTGGAAGAATGAGAAATATGATAAAGTCATGTTGAAGAAGCACCAAAGAGTTTCAAGAAAAGGAAAGCAATCATTGACATTTTAAAATGAATGGATTTCTCAAAAAGCAGATAGATATAGCTGAAGAAAATGTTAGTGAACTTGGCAACAGAATAAGCCACTAGCAGAGAAAAAGCATGGAAAACCCACAAACATGGTTAAGAAATTGAAAAGTCAGGTAAGATAAAATAAAAAAAGGCTAGGTGCCTATTCTGATAAACAGAAAAAATATAGTTAATATTCAAAGGAATGAGGCTTTTTTCCCCACAACTGAATGCAGCAAAAATATTTTCTTTAGTTCAACATGAAAATGTAGATTCTCTTACAGAAATGCATTCAAACCTTAGAACACCATATAATGAAATTCGGCATATTAACAGGTCCAATGGGAAGTATCTGATCATGTTAACAGATATGGAGAGATCATTTGATAAAATTCATAATCAATTCAGGAGACTCAGATTCTTAGTACAATAGAATAAAAAGGAATGGCCTTAGTCTGACAGAGTATATCTGTCAAAATCACTATTCATTGTAAAACATTAGAAGTCATCAGAACAAATGAATACAGAAATGAGGCAAAGATTTTTCCTATCAGTACATTTATTCAACATCACACTAAAGGTTTCAGACAGAACAATTAAAGAGAAAAGTGAAGGATATAAAAGGCTGAAAGATGTTAAAGGAAGACTCTAAACTGTTATTCACAGAGGTCTGTCTAAATAAAAAATTTGAAAGAATATATATAAAATATAGAAGATGTAATAAGGATTCAGCAGGATAAAGACCAGCTTGTGCTTATCAGTAATGTACTGATGCATCAGCGCAGCCGACTTAAAAATGGAATTTAAGGACTATCCTTCCAAATTACAACGTAGCTCATAAAGCATAAACCAAATCTAACCCAGACGTTCACAAATAAAACTCAACACATATGTTCAAGGATATAAAGATTCTATACTGTAAAGAAACTTGTTTGCTCAAAATTTATAACTAGGAGGAAATACTAATTCATATTAAAGAATCTTACCTGTCCAGAACTTGGAAAACAGATACAAAAATGTCTGTGAAAGACTGACCCCCAAAAAAGGCTTATGGTGACTTGCCAGACATTTGACTTTCTGTAAATCTAAGGTAATTAGAACAGACAAATAGACTGGTGGAACAGATCAGTGAACTCAGAAATACACCCAAACATAGTTGGTAACTTGACATATGAGTGTGCTGGATGTCAAACTTATTAGCTTTCCCAGGATGACCTTTCCTTCTATCTTGATCTGCTGATTAGTCCCCTCCCCTCACCAATTTGCCTGTTTTTTTATTTTTTAATTTTTTTTTTAAACTGGGATAATATACTCCACCATGGAGCACAGAATATGACTTCCTGAGAAATTGGTGAAGGGCTAGAGATGTAACCCAGATATCCAGGAAAATTAGCCCCTTGTGGTATAAACTGAGACTAATAAACCAACAAAAGAAAGAAAGTGTATCTTACAAGGGTGCAGGTGCAACTTACTAAATGTAGAATATAAAGGTCTTGACACAATAACTAAGAAAATGCCACGAAGGCTATGTTAACTAGCTTGATGAAAATATTTCAAATTGTATATATAAAAAGCACATTGTACCCCAGGATTACATTAATGTACACAGCTACGATTTCATAAAAAACAAACAAAAATGAACCGAGAAAAAAAATGAAATAAAAAAAAAAGACAGACAGAGGATAGGGCGATACACTTTATCTCCCTGGCCCCTGTAGACAAGTCTAGAGTGACCTGCTTGCAATCTTACCAGAGAAGTCTGGAGGGTGCGATGTCTCTTAGTAGTTTATTGAGAAGAGCGTTAGCCTGAATGACAATGAATCACATGGCTTGCTTCCACTTAACCTTACCTCACTACCATTTCTTACAACTCTCCTGGTTTATAGTTTGCAAATAAAGTGTTAATCCTGGTCCAGGCTTTGCTTTCTAGAAAGGCCAAGTAAGAAATTGCAGATAGTATTATAATAGAGCACTTTAAGGAAAAAAAAATTCAATAAATGTGCTTGGACGAAATGTGTTTTGCTTTTAAATCCATTCTCTGATATTAATATAGTCACTTTGATGCTTTTCTGAGCAGCGTTAGTGTAGTATTTTTCTATCCTTCACTCTTATTCTATTTTTGCCTTTGTATTTAAAGTGAGTTTCATATTAGCAGAGTATTGTTGGATCTTGCTTTTTAAAAAACTCTAACCTATCAGTGTCTTAAATTGGGATATTTAGACTATTTACATTTAATGCCATTGTGATTTAATTGAGAAAATCTTCCCATCTTGCTCTTTGATTTCTATTTATTCTGTGTGTCATTCTTTGCATTGAAATTTTTTTGGCTTTCTTTTGTATAATTTATTCAATTTTATGTATTTACTTCTTTATTTGAACCTGCATTCCATAGACTGGGATGAAGGGGCACAATGATAGCTCACTACAGCCTTGAAGTCCTGCTCTCAAGCATCTTCCTATCTCCGCTTCCCATGTAGCGGGGACTACAGGTACACACCACCATGCCCACCAGATTTTTTTCATTCTTTTCTGTACAGACAGGATCTTGGTATGTTTCCAAGGTCGGTCTTGAACTTCTGACAGGAGTGGGGAACCTGATGCTTTAGGGTAACAGGTGGCCTTCTGGATCCTTGAGTGTAGCCTTTTTTACTGAATCTAAATTTTACAGAATAAATCTCTTTAGTAAAGGGATTTGTTCTGTGACATTTGGAGTTGGTTTGAGGGGTCACATTTGGGAAAAGGGAAGTCCACGTATGGCCTTGAGGTCACAGATTCTGCACTTGGCCTTAAGTGATCATCCTACTTTGGCCTCCCAAAGTGCTGAGACTACAGGCATGAGCCACCATGCCCAGCCACATTGGATTAATTTGCATAGTTTTTATCTCAATCTCATTTGTTTTCTTATTAGGTATAATATTTTTTTTGTGTGTTATTTTAGTAGTTGCTTTAGTATGCATCTTTACCTTATAAGAGTCTACCTAAAGTGGAATTGTATCACTTTACACCTAGTATAAAAACCCTTTAGCCACATACTTTTATTTTTCCTTACTTAGCTTTTGGCCTATTATTGTCCTACATTTTATTTATACAGATGCTCCTTGAGTTACAACAGGATTACATTCATAGATCCTTTGTAAATTGAAAATATAATTAAGTCAAAGATGCATTTAATGCGGCAATACAGCAGTTGGATCCTGACTTATGATGGCTCCACTTAAAATTTTTTTACTTTACGATGGCACAAAAGTGATGCTCATTCAGTGGACATTGTAACACCATATTAAGTCATAAGGACCTCCTCAACTTATAAACCCATTATAAAGGTAAAAAATCTTTAAGTTAAATCAGCATAAATTGGGAATCACTGTACATATTTTTTAAACTTTGTTGTATATTATTTTTGCTTTAAAAAGTTGATTTTCGGCTGGGTGTGATGGCTCATAGCTGTCATTCTAGCACTCTAGGAAACTGAAGCAGGAGGCTGGCTTGAGGTCAGAGATTAGAGACCAGCCTGAGTAAGAGCAAGACCCTGTCTCTACGAAAAATAGAAAAATAAGCTGGATACCTGTGGCCCCAGCTACTCAGGAGGCTGAGGTGAGAGGATTCCTTGAGCCCAAGAGTTTGAGGGTGCTGTGAGCTAGGCTGATGCCATGGTACTCTGGCCTGGCCAACAGGGCAAGATTCTGTCTCAAAAAAATTTTGATTTTCTTTTTAAGAAATGTATTTAATAAACAACAACATAATTTATATTTGTTATAAATATACTTTGTACTTGCCATTTTGGTAGAGAAGGAATCTCACTCTTGCTCAGGCTGGTGAGCTTAGGCAATCCACCTGCCTTGGCCTTTCAGAGATAGCACTTTTTTTTTTTTAATGGAAAGTGTCTATTTTCTCTTGCTGCTTTTAAGTTTTCATTTTTACCATTGGGTATTTACCACCACTTTATCATTTGATTATGAAATGCCTGATGCCGTTTTCTTCAGGTTTGTTGAGTTTGGGGATCAGCGATTATGTAAATATATAATTATATGTATCTGCACATGTACATTTTTTCTCTCTCCTACTCATTTTAAATAACTTTATGATTACAAATAGAGTCAGAATTAAAATACAGTAAAATCATTTAAAAATCTTCTCCCAGGTCTTTCTACTAGTTTGCTGTATGTTCCACATCTTTCATACACAGTCTCCACCCTGAATAACAGGTAATCTTTCAATGCCATCATTTTTACCTTTCCCAATGTTGAAATTTGGAACATTCTGAAGAAAGACTTCATAGCAGAGATACAGTAACTATTTTGCTAACCGATGGGAGAACAGTGTTTGTTAGCGGAAAATAATATAATATTTTATGCCTCTTGGCATAAGTAAAAGCTCATTGAATACTAGGAGTTTAAGTCTTTGTTTTTATTTTTGAATGGATATTGGATTAGGGAGGGGAATAAGGATGCCTGGCAATGGTTTGTGGTAAAGGGCTCAATGATTCCTCGAGTTTACCTTTAATGAAATTGCCCCAACGAGCTCAATGATGGTCCTTTTAGGTTCCTGATCCCTAAAACTGTGTTCACCTCATTCCTCTGTGTTTCACCTTCTTCTTCTCTTTTACGACCTCATTAACCATGAGAGCTAATTGAATCCATCTTCTCTTAAAACCATAAGTGCTCCCAAGCCCAATGTAATTATAAAATCACATTATCCTAGGATGGATGGACCAACAGGATTCCGTGGAATGTGCTATATTTTCATGCAAACAGAAACCAAGGTCCGGGAGTGTTTTCTTCTATGAAAAGGAACATACTGCCATTGCTCACTCATTTTTTAAAAACAGCATTCCAAACTCCCAGGTGATAATTCTGCATTCTTCCCCTCCAGCTTGTAATAATGAGCCAATAAAATATAGTTTTTTGCTTCACATCTGTTCTTAGAGGCTAAATTATCTCATAATCACGCCATAATAAAGCCTGATGAGCAGCTCTCCAGGGAAGTTAGACTGAACTCTTAGGTCAGATTTCTAAAGTTGCTGAATAATTACCTCGTTGTATCTAGATGGTATAAAAAATGCTCATGAACTCAAATCCATGAGAAAAAGATATTAAGTATACCTTTTCTATATAGACTCATAGTCTATAGAAACTATAGTCTCATTAGTCTCATTCCATTTTTTGGTCTCTTTCTCTTCACTTATTTTCCCCTCCTCGTGACTTATAATCTCTGTAGTATCATGGTCTCAATTATAACCAAAGAGTTTTGAGATGTTTTCTATGTCCAGCTAATGGATTCATCTTATAATTGCCTAGTTTTGTCTTTACTTAAACATACACTTAAGAGTATGGATATGTTTTATTTTTCATCCTTGCTCAATCCAGTTTATAATTGTCCAGTTTTGCCTTCACTTAAATATGGACTTAATCTCAGGGGAGTAGCTTCCACCATATTCAGCAAATTGTTCTTACTGAAACATACAGTTTTCTGGGCTATCTGGGAAGATTATTTTTCTGCTTGTTACTATTAATGATTATTACCACTTACTAGCACTATGGAACTAGTATGGTGCTATACACTTCACTGTATTAGCTCACTAAAATCTCAAAAGAACATGAGTTAGATTCTATTATTAAGTTCATATATAAGCCAATTAAAGTGTTTGCAGCTTAAGTAACTTCTCCAGATTATCACATTCAAATCCAATGCTCCTAGGGTAATATATATACTATATTATTTCTGGTCAGACCTACTTCCATAAATCCATTTTACAATAAAACATGGCATATAATCAGAAAGAAATGTTAATATAGTTTGATAGTTTTTACCAGCTTCTCCTATTCTTTCAGGGAGATATGTTATCTTCTAAATCTAGCATAAGGCTTCAGACCTTTTCCAGAGTTATACTATGTAAAATTTTTTCTTTTTTAAGACTCAGAAGAAGAACACTGAGTCCACACACCTACACAATTAAAGTGATTCATTATTTAGTAAGGAAAGAGCTTGAGAGGACATTTTGATTCATTTTGAGTTAACATGATCCCCAAACATATGTAAACTAATCTGGCAGCCTGCAAAGGGACTTGATATCAAATGAGAGACTAAACAGGCGTGGGGAAGATAAATTGAAAAAGAGAAATAATCATCAAATGCTGAGCCTGGGTAGTATGAACACAGTAAGCTAAAGTATTCTTTCTATTATTGGAAGGCAAATAAAAATGTATTGAGACAGACATTAAAACAGGGACTTTGTGCACAGTTGAAAACATGGAGTTCGGTTTCGGTCACTCTCTCCACCTGCTTGATCACACACATACTCACCCCCATTCTCTAGGCAAGGACATTTTGCCAAATGGGATAAGAACACCACAAAAGGCAAACTTATTTTGTCTACGTGTGACTGGAGTTAAATATTTTGAGAGAAGGTGTGGGGGGGGCAACAAACATTGTTAGCTGATGGGGAAGAGAGTACAAAAACATGTGAGTATCACCATTGCCCCCCAAAAGAAATTAGCTGTCATCTAGTATAATAAGCATAAATGCTCCGATAAGTTGCAGAGAAAGAACAGGAGTGGTTCTGGATCAATGTGCAGTCATTTAGGGGGCCTGTCAACCTGACGGGGAAGCAGCAAGCCTGCCACACATGAATACTCAAGAAGAGCGTCTCTGGATGCCAGTTGTGTGTGTCAATGAGGAGAGAGCAAAGGAGCACCAAAGCTGCCCTCCAGCCACTGCTCAGCATGTTTCTGCCACCACGGCAGGACCAAAGGCTAACTGTAAAATGCTCTTTGAAACTTGGGCTGTGGAACAAACGAGCTTTAAGGTACCTACCATGCAAGGCAGGCAGCATAATGAAGCTGAGACGTGAGGGGGAGCTTGCCTTGCACCTGACAAATGGTCACAAGGACCACACTTTTGGCTTGTTTTTGTGTACCTACTCTCTGCCAGCTCATGAATTGGTTATGATAGCCATTCAGCACCTAAACAGCCTAAACTTTGGAGCAGTCTGTGAAATAGGTAGTAATCTTTATAATGAGGTCCTTCCAAGAGTTGAGCTGCCCGCAGCACTGTTCTTCACAGACAGGAACCAGATGCTTTAGATGATTTGGGTTCAGTAGTTCACAGCAAAGCAAAGAATACTTAACTTCATGAAATCCTATAACTAACGTGGAAAAGAATCCTTTTGTATAGTAGTTTAAAAAATTAGCAAAGTTCCATAACAGCCAGTGCTGGTAGGAAAATAGTTAATATGTTATAGGTGTGTTATCTTCATTTCATTCTTAGGTATTCAAGAACTAATCTTTCCCACTTTAAGTCATGGGTCAAATATAGCATTCAGGCATCCTATAGCGTTCAAATATATCTGTTTATTCTGAAGCTCAAACTATTTCCTCTGAATCATAGCAACTGGACTTTTAATCAACAAATATTCAAAGAGTTTGGCAATGATCTTGACAGTGCCAGGAATATACTGACAGTGCCTAAGGAAGCCCGAGATGAATCCGTAGGCTGTGAAGAGGGTCTGGAAAATGTATGTGATGTCTCCTGTGTTATTGCCACATTTGTTCCTGCTTGATGTGTGGTCTCTGAGAATCATTACTGAAACTCTGAATCACATCCCCTGCACCAGTGATTTCAGGGGAAATGCCTTGCTCTTTAGCAGATGGTATGGTCTTTGCTTTCCGCCCAGTGTACAAACCACTTGATCGTTCTTGGCCTGTCTCTTCAGTTGAAAAATAGAGAGCATATGACAGGATCCTTAAAGTAGCCATACCTTTGGGTTCATAATTCCACTTCTGAGAGTTTTAGGAAAATGGATCAGCCTAAGCAAAGCCTCATTTGTTCGGCAATACGTACATACATATATAATGAAGAATAAACATATGTATGTTTATACATATATTTATACATACACAAACACTCCTGCTGTCTTGTTCTACGCATGCATAGACACACACATTGAATATATGCTCCTTATAGCTAGTAATAGGGGAAATTAATCAATTAAAATATATAAACCAGGTAAACGTATACATCCATCAAAGTTGTTCTTCTGCAGACTATAGAAATTTGAAGAATGTTTATTCTGTTTTAAGTCAAAAGAAAAGAATCTGAAAATGTATGCATAATATCTATGCAAAACCATGGGTCCAAATTTTTTAAAAAACTATTAGGCAGGCTCTGAATTCAGGCTACTTCAATTTGAATCTGGGTTGCACATTTACCGTCATTCGTTTCTTGGACAAATTACTTGCCCTTCTTGGGCTTTTATAGGTTCTTCATCTGCAAAAAAATGCTAGCACTCAAAGCAACATACACTGTTAGGAGAGTCAACTAAGATGATGCATCTGAAGGACCTCATGAAATAGCCAACAATGAGAGTGCACTCACTGAATATTTGGTACTAGGAACATGCATAGCAGAAAAGCTGCCCCCTGTACCTCCCGAGATGCCAGGGAAGTAAATGACAAGGAAAGGCTGAAGTTTGGATTCTGCCTACGGAAGTGGCGCGATGTGTGACTATCGTGGTGCTCAGATTGGGACTCATGGCTTTCACTCAGGAACCTGCCTTTTACAGGTCTGTCCTGCATAACAGGATCCGGATTAAACAAGCGAACACAACAGATAGCAAACGCACAGAAGAAATAACCAATTCATGGCATTAAGACAAGAACATAATGCCCACATCCTCCATTGATGTGTGCGGTTCCAGGATCCACCAGCTTCGGGCAGAAAGCAACTCAAACACGAAAGCCTGAGATTAGGTAACTCACAACAGTGTCCTGGACGTTCACTGAGCGTCCACTATAAATGGACACAATGACATCTCTCCCCTTAGAAGGAATGGAATTTTAAAGGTTAGTTAAGCATGACAAAGAGAAAAATGTCTAAGTTTGGGATGCTTCCAAGAGATGCCAATAAATCTCCACATCTGCTCTCTCAATTGCACCAAGAAACATTCTCGCAATTAGTTAATTAACTCCAAGAACAAACCAAATTAGTTTAAAATGCAATTTAAACGCAAGCCTATAAATTGTAATTAAAACTGCATGCTGTTGGTATATAGATTTCAAAATATTTAAGGAGGGTGGATTTCAAAGGACACATGTGTCACGGGAGACTGACAAATAAAGGCAAATTTATTCAAATGGTGGATCTTAAAATAATGTTTTAATTAGCCCTTTAGTCACAATGATTTAGAAGTCTTGATATGAAAATCATATCTACTCACTGTAGATGATTAATATGAGATTTACTCATGTATGTCTCAACAGTCAATAAAGTCTGTTTTTCCTAATAATGAGCTGACTTGTCGATTAATAAAAATATAAATGAAGAAGTCAAGATTCTTAAAACTGCTAACAACACTGATTTACAAACTCTCACGTGGCTACTGGTAATGTGTTACTCTAACATTATTATCAACATCAATATTTAACATTCAAATATAGCCCTGGTAATATTAAAACATTTCTTTAGCCTTGAATGGAGGCTTATTTAAATGTATTTCTTAATTATAAATCAAATTAATGACTATTCTCCCCAGTCATGTACCATTATCAGGCAAAGGCCTCATTAATCAGATGAAACTCAGAAAGGTAGGCTTTAAACATTTTTTTTTCCTTAAAAGAGGAAATATGATTCCCAAAAGATGGAAGTATTTTTAGAATGCATAGAGTGCAACGCTCATAATTTTACATGAGGCGCTCATAATTTTATATGAAATCAATTAAATTGATTTTTTTTAAGATTTTTTTTTGAGAGTTTCACTTATTAAGCCTCAGTAGAGTGCTGTGTCATCAAAGCTCACAGCAACCTCCAACTCCTGGGCTTAGGCGGTTTTCTTGCCTCAGCCTCCCAAGTAGCTGGGACTACAGGTGCCGGCCACAACGCCCGGCTACTTTTTTGGTTGTGGTTGCAGTTCAGCTGGGGCTGGATTTGAACCCGCCACCCTCAGTATATGGGGCCGGTGCCCTACCCACTGAGCCACAGACCCCACCCTAAATTGGATTCTTTCAACAATACATAAGTCTAGGTGGACTAACCTTTTTAGCTGATCTTGTTATCCTTGAGAGTAAAGGACATCTGAGGAATCTGGGACACGGGTGGAATTTGATATTTACAAACATTAATCAAAATGCCGTTCCTTATGTCTTTTCTGAATCTCTTCCTTTTGCCACAGAAATCTGTTTTCTTTTCTTAGTTCTATCATAAACATCATTAGAAAACAGATAGGGATCAGCACACTCAGCCTAGTCTTGAAGGCAATTTTTAAGTTACCACTCAGAGTTCCTTCCACCAGATAAAATTTCTCCACTTCTAACAGATAAGTGGTAAGATTTTTAAGAGGCCGAGTACGATAAAAATCAGTTTAAATTTCTAAAACTTCTGGTTAATTTCCTCTTTTAAATTCTATTCAAATGTGTTGTCATCGTAAGGGATAGAGATCTCTTCAGTATGGTGGTTTTCATGTGAATTACTAGTATTGATCTGCTGTTTGATCATTGATATTTGATTTTCTATAGGATACAAGTTCTAGGTTGCATCTACAGACATTAAAGAACTAACAGAAAGGGAGTTTTGTAAACTTAAAGAAAAAAGAGCAAAATAGTAAACATCTGGAGATGACGCAATACAGTCAGAAGTAACATCTTGCCTGGGACCTACGATTCTTACTATTGAAGTTAAAGTTGTTAAGTACTTTTTTTTTATTAAGTTATATATACATAGATCATGAGTATACTTATGCCTTTGTGGGATTCAATGTGTTGATTATTTGTACAAATTGGAGTGCTTTCATCCTAATAATTAGCATAGCTTTCACCTCATTTACTTAATCACAGTGTTAAGACATTCGTGTTCTATACTTGATAGATTTGACTTGTACCCTTGCAATATGCTCCATAGATGTGGTCCCATCATTAATCCTCCCTCTATAAAACCATCCTCCTCCCCTTCCCTCCTTCATCCTGGGCTATAGTTGTGATTCATCTTTAATATGAAAGTCTGAGTGATTAAAATTGGTTTCATAGTAGTACTGAGTACATTAGATATTTTTTTCCATTCCTGAGATACTTCACTAAGAAAAATATTTTCCAGCTCCATCCATGTAACATAAAAGAGGTAAAGTCTTTTTCAATGGTGCATAGTATTCCATGGTGTACATATACCACAATTTATTAATCCATTCATGGGTTGATGGGCACTTGGGATTCTTCCATGACTTGGCTATTATGAACTGAGCTGCAATAAACAATTTGGTGCAAATATCTTTGTTGCCAAGCAATTTTTATATTTCCAACAAAGGTCTAATAAGCAGAATCCACAGAGAACTCAAACTTATTAATAAGACAAAAACAAGTGATCCCATTTCATTGTAAGCAAAAGACATGAACAGAAGCTTCTCTGAAGAAGACAGGAGCATGATTTACAGACACATGAAAAAATGCTCATCATCTTTAATCATCAGAGAATGCAAACCAAAACCACTTTGAGATACCATCTAACTCTAGTAACAGTAGCCCACATCACAAAATCCCAAAACTACACATGTTGGTGTGGATGTGGAGAAAAGGGAATTCTTCTGCACTGCTGGTGGGAATGCAAGCTAGTATGTTCCTTCTGGAATGAAGTTCGGAGAACACTCAGGGATCTAAATGTAGACCTGCTATTTAATCCTGCAATTCCTCTACTCGGTGTATATCCCAAAGACTGATGTTATTAACTACTTTAAGTTAAAAAGATGAGCTGTGGGGAAGAAATCAAATGGAGCAAAGAAAGAAATGATTGTATCATAGAAAATAATGGAATTATAGTACAACCTCCATGGTTGACCACCTCCCCACACTGACCACCTCCTTAAGTTGACCCAATTTTCACAGACCAGAGATGCACTACATGTACATATCAGTACAGTAGGGGTAGTTTCTTATGTTGACCACCTCCATATGTTGACCAGTGACCAGTTTTTTATAGTCCCTTGGGTAGTCTTATAGAAGTTCTACTGTATTTTTTAAAAAGAGCTTCTATCAATTTTTAAAAAGAACCTATTCCATATGGGAAAGAAAGAGCCCATTTTAACTCTTCTTCTCAGGAAGTTATTTTAGTTAACATGTAGGACTTGTCGGTGAGAGGTTGTGTTATCCCATTCTCATTGTCTTTTTCTAGTTTGTGGGACATTAGCTGAATTAGGTGTGAGCACCCTCAACCCCCATCAGGCCCTGCCCATCTGTGAGGTGGGTACTGTTGGCCAGAAGCAGTATTTTTCAACGTTTTTCTTTTTTTATCTCATGCCACACTTGAGCCTATAGTGAAGCTTCCGGGGCACACTTAAATTGTGCCAATCAAAAAAAAAAAGAGAGAATATACTTTCCATGCTTTGAACTTCTTTCAAAAAAATGTAAATAATGATCTTAAAAAATGTTCACAGCACACCTAAGAACCTTTCATGGCATATCAGTTGAAAATCACTGTCCCAGAGTCACTGCCCACTGGGGCCAGCTTTATGGCGTCCTTGTGTTTGTCAACATTTCCCATCAGACACCAGGAAGTTCTTTAGAAGACTAGAGACTCTTCTATTAATGGTTCCCCCAAAACTTCTCGTATAATTACTGAAGGTCTCCCTATCTGTGTCACTGTCAAAGTTTCTATTATCTCAACTATAGGAATGTTTGTGTCTGGATTATTTTGAAGGTGTTGTTAACTAGGAGCATTTATAGTTCTCTCTCTCTCTTTTTTTTTTTTTTTGAGACAGAGCCTCAACCTGTCACCCTGGATAGAGTTCCGTGGCATCACAGCTCATAGCAACCTCCAATTCCTGGGCTCAAGCAAGTCTCTTGCCTCTGCCTCCCAAGTAGCTGGGACTACAGCTGCCCGCCACAATGCCTGGCCATTTTTTGGTTGCAGCCGTCATTGTTGTTTGGCGGGTCCTGGGGCTGGATTCAAACCCGCCAGCTCAGGTGTACGTGGCTGGTGCCTTAGCCCGTTGAGCCACAGGCGCTGAGCCTATAGTTCTCTCTTATTTGCCCCATGAAATGCACTTCTAGTTAGTTTAGTGTTGAACATTGCTTTTTAATGCAGCTACAGCAAACTCCTTTCTGCCTGACATACTGAATATGGACCTCGGAAGAAGATACTTCTTTTTAGGAGAAAAGAGAAAGGAGAAGTGAGGAGAGGGAAAGAAAGAAGGGAAAGAGAAAAGGGGAAGAGATAAGGGGAAGAGAGAGGGGAAGGGAGGAAGAAGGGGGAGGAGAGGAGGAGGAAGGGAGAGGAGAAGGCAGGGGAGGGCATCCTCCCTGCTGCATAGTATTCCATATCACGAATCCAACTCCATGGTCCCGCAGAATCATGACCACTGAAATATGTTCATGCCCTAGATGCTGTTGGTGGGCTATGCTACATGGCAAAGGGGAATTAAGGCTGCAGACAATTAAAGTTACTAATTAACTGCTCTGTGAGAGGGAGATCACCCTGGATCCTCCAGGCAAGCCCGATGTGTTCACAGGGACTTTAAATGTGGGAAGATGAGGGGGAAGCACCGGAGTCAGAGGGAGGGGATGTGGACAATGCTTGACAGTCAATTGCTGGCCTTGAAGGGGGGAGGTGGCAATGGGCTCTGGAAGCTGAAAAAGGCAGGACAACAACCCGCCTTTGGTATCTTCTGGCAGAAATGCAGCCCTGCCAATCCACCCATTTAGCCTATTTCAGGCCCATTTCAGACATCTGATCTCTCGACCTGCGAGATAATAAATGTGAGTTGTTCAAAGTCCCTCAGCTTGTGAGAATTTGTTACAGCAGCAATAGCAAACTAATACAGCAAGAATTTGTTTTTTTAGTGATGCACACTCTAGGCTATATTTAATTTGTGACCATTATAAAAAATGCCTTTCATCAACACAACTTAAATTTCTAGTGAAAATACTTAGGTTTTGGTTCTGTATATGTAGCATTTGTGAGAGAGAAATGCTTAATAATATGATGTGTCTTCAGCTTTAGGAAGGATAACAGTACCAAATAGTTTCCTGAATTGGTTCCACACATTCTATAGTTCCATCAGCTGTGTGTGAGAGTTCTAATTGTTCCACATCTTTTCACACACTTGTTATTATCAGGGTTAACTATTCCATGGGGTGTATTACCTCATTACGATTTTAATTTTTATTTCCATGATGCCTAATGAAGTAAACACCTTCCATACTATTTAGTTCATTTGATGTCCTTATTTTTGTGAAGTAATTATTTCTGTAAAAAAAAATTGCTTTGCCCAGTTTCTTGAAGCTTTTGCAAGACTTTTGCATATTCTGAATATAAATTATTTTAAAATAAGTGTATAAAAATCTATTCCCACATTGGAGCTTGGATTTTTTTCCTTCATGGTAGTGTTTTCTGAAAAGAAGTTTTGAAATTCAAAGTAGCACTTTCTTTTTCATAGTTAGAATTTATTCTGTGATATTTTCTACTTCAGGCTAATGTTTTTCCTCTAAGTGCTTTTCTATTTATCTTTCCCTTCAGACGGATGTGGAATTGAATGTTTTGGGTTTAGGGAGGTAGAGGTGAAAATTCTGTTTCCCAAGCAGAGACCCCAGTTATCCAGCATCATTTATTGCTAAAGCCCTCCTCCCCCCGACTGGACTCCAGGACTGCAGTACAGAGTTAATATGCACTATCATTGTCTGCAGCGAGGCCGCCCCTCCCGTCGGCTGCTCCGAGTCAAAGACTCAGGGTCGCAGGAACAGTGAAGGAGACACAGGCTCCTCTGACGGCGACTTAGTTTGGAAGATGCCCCTCCCTTTGCCCACCATTCCCTGGACCACCTGCAGGTTAGGACTCTTCAGTGCAAACTTCTCCCTCACTCCTTCACTATAGATCAGAACTGCATTTTGTCCTGACAGCTCCCCCCAATTTCTGACGCCCCACACCTATACCCCTCCCCTAAGCTTTTTCTCTAATAAAATACACACACGTTGAATTCCATCCAGAAACCTGCTTTTCAGAGGACCTAGCCTAACACAAATGGCTGCAAGAGTGGTCTGAGGACGGGGGACTGGGCCGATGGTGGGGGCAGCTTGGATATGGGTAGCACAAAGCAGTAACTGGATTATTCATAACTTCACAAGTGGCGGCCTGGGAAATAATCCCATGGGGGGAGGATGCTGCTGCAGGCTCATTAGAAATATGTGGGGGAACAAAGCCTACAAATACAGCAGTTGGCTGGCTTCTGCCGAGCCGTGTTGACTCCCTGAAAAGGATAATGAGAGGCTGGGGGTTCTGAGCAAGCAGATGGTAATGGCCAAGCATGAGAGCTGGAGAGCCCCAGTGGTGCCCCAGGGGTGAGCCCCTTATCACCTGCACTAGAGAGGTGGACACAGATGAACAGCAGGCTGAAGACTTAATTGCAAGAGCAGAGCCCCGCACACACTCGGATTCTCAGCCAAGGCGGGTCTGTTGTTGGAGGGAAGGTCAGGGCCTGGTAGGGGGAAACTGGGATCCTAAAAATTTGGATAAAACCATCCTGACAACTGCCCCTGGGAGGGCTGACTCTGCCAACCCTCTGGACCTTCTGGACTTGCAGAAGCAGCCCACCCTTCTCTAAGAATGACTCGCACTCACACTGCTCTAGAAAATACTGCAGACTCTTACCTGCAAGGTGACAGGTGGCCCCTCTGGAGCTGCCCCACCTTCTATCCTAGATGCCAGGCTGATACTGAGGTTTAAATCCCAGTGTGAACTGAACCTCCATGGTGGGGGTTTAAGTGAAGCCCTCTAAGAACCAGGTGGCATATGCCAGCAGGAGTGAGGGGGGTGCCAGATCTGGATTTAAGGGCGCCACAGCAAAAGGTTGTAACTTAAGGATGGATATATAAGAATTATTGGCTTTGGGGTGCTTCCTTGTGACAGGGGATCTAACACCCTGCAAGGACACAGGGGATGGGACACATGTGCTGGTAGAGTGGCTCTCAGAAGCCTGGAAGAAACAGCAGCCAACTTTCAACAAAGTACAAACGCCCAGAACAAGGAGTCTTAAGACACGCTGTGACACTCGCTTTTGTGTTAGCTGGGTCACAGGATGTGCAGATTCTTGGTTAAATGTCATTTCTGGCTGCATCCATGAGGGTGTCTCTGGGCGAGATTCATATTTGATTTGATAGACTGAGTACAGCGAACTCCCCCTACCCCATCTCAGGTTGGGTGGGTCTCATGCAACCCGTTGAAGCCTTCACTAGAATGAAGGTGGAATAAGAAAGAATTCTTCCCGACTGCTCCTGAGCTGGGATGCTCTTTGTCTTCCGCCTTTGAACTCAGACCAGAACATACGCCTTCTGCTCTCCTGCTTCTAGGGATCCGGACTCAGACCTGAACCGTGCCCTATGCTCTCCTGGTTTGGACTTCTCGGCCTTCAGGATAACAGGAGAAAATTCCTTACAATACCTCTCTTTATAGAGGTACACATCCTGCTGGTTTTGCTGTCTGGAGAACTCTAGTACAGGGGCCAAGCTGGAATCCAGAGGCTATACAAGGGCAGAGCACACCAAGGACGCAGGTCACCTGACCCCTCTGGTGCCCATGAGTCACCTGTCTAGCCTCTCTGGAGCCTGGCTGGATCCAGATAATACCTTGTACTGCACGACACTTCACCACACAGCTGTTGTGTCCAGTGTGACATCGTTTCCAGGCCTCCAGTGCACGGTCTGCAGCCGCCATTGATTTGATGAATACATTTTTTTCTATCCCAATTAGAACAAAGTATCAGACACATATCAATTCGCATGGGGTAGGGGATTTCCTTTATAGTTTGCCCCAGGCCCATGCTAGCTCTCCTACCTTCTGTCATAGTATAGTGACCTGAGATAAGGACTCCCACAGAATGTCGTCTTTTTCATTTCATTGAAGGAAGGTCAACTGAACAGGCCAACTGAACAGGGCTAGCATGTTGGAAACCGGCTTTCCCTGGCAGGAAGTCACCTGAAGGAAGTCAGGCCTTGGTGCAAACTTTGGAATGGACTTCAAAGTACTGCGGGGGCCGGGGGGGCATTGCTCAGTTTAGTTCCCTGTAGTCAGAGGTCTTTCAGATACATCCCCTTTAGAATCTATTAAAAATTTATTTGTACTACCCATCAGCACGCCTTGCTTCTAGATGTACAGCTCTACTCAAATTCCAACAGACAGTGGGGATATGGATACCAAGTGTTTAAAAGCATATTATAGGCACATGAAAAATTATAAGTTTTTGCTTATTACTATTTGTAGAAATCTAGAGAACATGCATGGGAATGGACAATCCAGGTGGAAAGAATATAATGTCGAGACTGATATGCCGAAAATATATTGGTGATGGTGGGGAAACATAAGAAAAAATACTATTTTTATGTAAACTATGACCCTTCTCAGAAAGTGAAAATGATTTGTCTTTACCGACAATGGGAAGTGTATAGATTAGGGGAATGCACAGAACCTGCCCAGATGTACTGATCACATTTTTTAAAATTATTGCCTATAACTATCTTTGGAGAGACCATAAAAGAGTAAAAATCTGAATCCATGTGTCAAAATTCAGGCACTTCCAAAAACAAAGTTTGGGCTGGTTTTCAGAAATCTTGTCAAGTTTCTTTCAGAACAAAGAAAGAAGGCTTCATGGAAGCCTTCTGGTTCCTTACCTAAGGCCTTGAGTTGGGCGCTTTAAGCCTTGACGTCAACATCATTTTCCCACCAGTTTCCAGTATCATCAAAAGACACAAGCAACCCAGTCTTTCCAATCTTTACCCCCACTATAATGCTTCATTGTCATAGATACTTGTTCATTCAAAGCTTTGCATGCATGGCCCCGTGACTCTCTGTTTTAGATGACTACAGGTGACAACAAAAGCAAGTGTTTTGACACTATATGCTATTACTTCTAGGGTTCTATCTACCATTAGAAATGGAGCCATGAATACCTCTGAAGTGAAACAGACCAGAGAATCAACTCTAAATTCCCATGTTTAAGGTATGTTGCCCTGGAAGCATTTATTTACCAAATCCTTTATCAATCTGGGTTTGCTCAGAAAAACCGAACTACTACATGTATGTTTTAGATTGAGATCCATAGCATCGGAGTCTCAGAGAAAGATTCTTCTGTGAGTGATTGAGAGAGTTCTTAGGAGAAAGTGCTAAGAAGGAAGAGAAGAAATACAGGAGCAGCGGTAGCTGGAGAAGCAAAGATGCTATTTTAGGTGACGTCTATCCTTCTTTTAATACTATTGGGAATTCTTAAGCCTAAAGGGCACCATGGAATTGCTCCACTGTAAGGCAAGGCAACTAGGATTTTGTATCCACAGTTAGTCATTGGAAGAAGGCCACCTCGGGAATTTTCGGTGGCATACATCTATGCTGATGACAGTTCTTCAGAGAAGAGGAAACCATGAGCCCTTTGCAGCCTACAGTCACACCACCTGAGGATAGGTGCTATGGACCAGTAAAGGGTATCTAGGCAGGTCATTCTCAGTATTTACTAAAAAGTATCCAGATGAGGGAATTAATAAGAGGGAAAAGGTTTAAGTAAATATAGGAGAAGCTGGCTGATTAAAGATCTGTGAAGACACAGCCAGAAGATAGGAGAAACAGCCCTGTGTCCTCAGTCTAATGCCATGGAGAAGAAATAGAAGGTGCTGCTACCAGGCAAGCCTGTGATGCCCCGCGGAGGAAAGTGTGAACTTGTGTAGTTCTACTCCCAACTGCCACGAGCTTCTGAAAACTGCCTTCTGTTCTACGTCTGACTTTCCAATCTGTTAAAGTTCCTCTCTTTGGAAAACAATAACCTGGAATTTTACAAGGAATTATATTCTGAAAAATGGGATTGTTGGTAATGGTACCCAGGTGACAACGAATCCAGCACATATTATCAATTAGGTCAAATTGGTTAATCATGTTACAGGTCTTATGCATCACTATTTTTTGTCACCTGGCTCTAGCAGTCACTTTGAGAGGTATGGTAAATGTCTACTCATTTGACCACTATTATGGTCTAAAATATTTCTTCTTTTGGTTACAGTAACTTTGTTACATAGACGCAGATATATCGAGGTTATAGCATAAGGTGCATAAAAATGCAAAGCTGTATACCTTCTTGGTAGTTTAATCCAATTATCTTTTTTTTTAATGATTCCCCTTTATAGCTATTAAAGCTCATTGCTTAAAAATCTATTGTATGTATTATTATAATGACACCAGGGATCTTTGGCAAATGTTTGTATGATGTCTTTTTTTCCATTCCTTTATTTCAGCCTTTCTGTGTTCTTATATTTCAGGTATGTTTTTAAAAAACAACATTAAAAGGTAAAGTCTCCATCTTTCTCATATGAAAGCTAAAACCCAGTTATAGCATAGGAATACAGGGAATGGGGAAAGGGAGGGGAAGAGGAGGGGGGAGTATGGGTGGCGGGAGGGCAATTGGTGGGATCACACCTACGGTGCATCTTAGCAGGGTACTGGGGAAACTTATTGAATGTAGATTATCAATGTCTTTATATAGTGATCAAGAAAATGCCATGAAGGCTACCTGTAACAGTACGATGAAAACATTTCTGAATGTTTATGAATCATGCCTTATGATTGCACCAATGTACAGAATTATGATTCAATAAAATTATAAAAGAAAAAAAAAAGAAATAGTGTTCTATGGGTTTACAGAGTTATTGTGGTACTCAGCCTAGAAATTTTAAAACAGTTTACTGCTTGGAATCCTTATCTGAGGATTCTGCGTTTGGCAAGGGAAAATGACATTTTAATTCTTTGAGCTCTAAAGTATAAGAATAGAAGTAGAATATTCAAAAAGGAGAGTTCAGGGATCCCCTGGGTGGAAATTGTCCTTGGGATCATTTCTAAGCCATAAGAAAACATGAGAACTGTGGTAAAAAGAGCCTTTGCTTTCATTCTTACCCAGTCTTTTGTTTCAATGGAAAAATTATAGTTATATATTGTGGTTATCTCAACAGTTACAGAAAAAAAATAAGCTATGCAAAAGTTAGAGAAAATGTGAAACTAAATTATATCACCAATACAGACATTAAAAATTTAACATTATTTTAGAAATTAACTTTTTTGAGTGCAATAGAGAAATAATTAAGGATAACAAATGGAAAGTTTTATTTATTGATGTTTATGTAATCTCTTTCAAAATGTATACCTCCATGTCTAGAAACAAACTGTTTCTAAACAATCTGTTTGTTTTCTATTACTATGTACCATGGTTTGGAATTTCTAACATTGGATTTTTAAAGGAGAGTGAGTAAAATTGCTGATTCATTAGTTTTCTGATACTAAACTGTGACAAGTGACTGTAAATGATTAGCAGGGACTAGAGTGAGCAACAGCTGTAATGAACACAGAGGGGGTGCATTGTCAAAATAACATGTGCCGTAAGTACGTACAAAACCAATTATGCAAGTAATGTACATATCACTCATGCCATATTGTGCAAATCAGCAAACCTTGTAAAGTTCCTTCTTATGAGAAATTTGCCGATTGTTGCCCAGGGAAAATCAAGAAGGATTCAGTAATACTTTGTAGAGAAATTTATATACTGCCTCTCTCCACCCCCACCCCATCTCTGTCTCTCTCCTTCTCCCTCTGAGGTCTCTTTCTTTAAGCATCAAAAACAAATCTTGTAAATAAAATACACTTAGAAGCTTTTGTTCCAAAGTTAGGGCTAACATCAGGCATCTAGCACACTACTGAGAACACCTTTTTATGGCTTCCGCAACATTGATTTAGAATGCCAGGCTTTCATGAAGAAAAGTAAAGGCATACTCATTTCTCTCCTACATGAATTCTCAGCACTGTTTTTACTTTTTACTTTAGCTGTACCGGTTCTGTAAACTCTAAAGGATTTTCTCATGATTTTATAAATTGTAACAAGTAAAAGAATGCTGAATGGTTTGTGGGTTGAATTTGAATTTTAGCTCTTTCACTTTCCAGCTTGGAAAAACTGGATAAACCCCAAACAGTTTACTACTTCTTCTTCTAAGTCACCACTCTGCATGTTATTCTATCAAGACATTTATCACTTTTTTGCTATTATCTGCTCATAAATATGTTTTAGGAAATAGGCTTTCAAGAAGGATAGAGCATTAATAATTATCATATCCCTGGCATGAGATCTTGTAACTCCTAGGACCCTATTAAATGTTTGATGACTAAATAAAATACTTTCTCATAAAAACTTGTCATAAAATTATATTGTGAAAGCAACGTGGGCTGATAAGGGAAAGTGCACAGCACAGATCTTGGAATACAGTAAATGCTCAACGAATGACAGTTGACATTACTTCCTAATGGTAATTTATGACTGGGCCTTCTCAATGTCACTTCCTTTTCCTTTTACTAAGTAGCCACATTAATCTCACAAATTAACTTCAATTCCTGGATCAATTGTTAGGTCATGTTGCTGTACTAGTGAAACGTAACTCACACTTGATGGCTGCAATGACCTCTCCAAGCAATTCAACGAATTCACTCACCTCTGTCATCCTGACAACTCCCTATACTACCCACCTCTTCTTACTGTACCCAATCTTGCATATTTCAGAAAGCTACAATAGGAATCAACTTATATGATATTGTGGGAAACCAAGAAAATGAAAATAAAGACAATAAGTAGTATTTCCCAGAGGGTTGGTAGGTAGCCTTGAAAATTTGAACCTTAGGGGATATTTTTAGAGAGTAAAACTGTCCTATATGAGACTGTAGTGATGAATATATTTGCCAAAATGCACAGAATTTACAGCATGAAGAATAAATCTTATTATATCTATGTCAAGAAGTTCATTCTGGAGGTTAGATGCAAAATATGACAGAAGAGTCTAAATTTATTACAGATTATACAACAGCCTCACAAAAGCAGAGAAGTGTGTAGTTGCTGTGTGTTGCTGTAAACAATAATATCTGGGCTAGGTAGTTTATAAAAAAAAATGTTTATTCAGCTCACTATTCCACGGGCTGTACAAGAAGCATCACACCAGTATCTGCTTCTGCTGAGGGTTCTGAGGAGCTTCCAATCAAGGTGGGAAGAAAAGGGAGACCTGGCACATCCCATAGCAAGAGAAGGAGCAAAGAGAGAAAAGAGGTGAACTCAGGCTCCTTTAAATAACCACATCTCATGTGAATTAACTCAGCAGGAAGACCTTCATTATCATGGGGAGGACACCAAGTCATTCATGAGGGATCTGCCACCACGATCCAGACACTTCCCACCAGGCACCATTTCCAACTCAGAAGGAATCGAATTTCAATATCACATTTGGAGGAGCCAAACATGCAAATCATATCAGGGAGAAGTAATGGTTTGACCCTAAGTAAGCTCTGTAAGACTCAGACAAAGGAAAACAAAACAAAATGAAACCTAAAACTTCATTGTACTATAACCGATAAAATCTGTCCCAAGGGGTTATGGCTTAACAATTTTGAAACCACCATACATATATACCAACATAAAGCAGCAAAGTAAATTCATGGCTCACGGTGGGAGCCTCTTACTATTGTAACGGGAAGTTATTGATAAGCAAAGGAGAAGTTTAGAATATCCAAATGGTAATAGAGTTGATGGCATCAATACAAAATGATATTGGGGATACTATAGGTACAGATGGTCAAAATAGCAATATTTATAGATATATGTTCTTGTATAGACACAGGCAAGAATACACTCACAAATTCCTTCCTCTGTTGACTGACAGACCCCCAAATCAGCAATATCTCTCTTTGAAAATTAGCAAACCTAGTGCTAATAAAAGTGAGCAGGAATCCTTGGAGAAATGGTTGATTCTAGGACTGGGGAAGGAAATATATTTAATGAGCCTATAATATCTTACAGTGCCAGAAAGAGGGAAGTGCTCAAAAATAGATAAAATAAAGACAGGAGTACATCAAAAGGATACAAGATTCACTTGAACTAATAGCCAAAGCTGGAAAAATCTGAGCAAGAAAAAATATATTATTGAATCATAATCAACAATTTAAAAAAATGTTCAATGGATATAAATAAATGGTTAGATAAATAAATGGGTGAAAAAATCTGTACAGAAGACTACACATAATTCATGTAGACATGCTACTGTTAGGAATAGATTACTACTGTTAGCTCCTTAAACATGGTCTGTGCATAATGACTTTCTTCCGAAAAGTAAATTATGGAAAGGAGGAAAGAAAGAGCATTACAAACTAATGCCAGCTAATGAAGATCTGCATTGACTGTGATAAGTCATGCTGACAATAAATACTACTGATATGATGTGATTGATGAGATTTGTAATTTTCCTCTATCACATGCCTTCTTTAAACCTATAACCTCACTCTTATTATGAGAGAAATGTCAAAAAAACTCAATTCAGGAGTAAGTATCTTGCAAAGCACTCAAGTGATATTCATCAATTCAAGTCATCAACCCAAAAAGACGGAGGAGGTATCATGAGCTATGGGACTGGCCTTTTGTATCAGAGTTCTGACATTAAATGTTGATTTTGTAACTTCCTACCATTAGATTTTAGACAATTTATAAAAGTTTTTAAGGTGCTCTGTTTTTTCAACTATAAATTTGGAATGACAATACTTAAGACAAAAGGTTTTTATTAAATGGGCTAATGCAAGTAAAAGGCCTAGAAAATGCCTGGAATATTGTACACATTAAATATATACTAGCATTTTTCCTTCCTTCTTTAATATTCCACTAAGAGCTTAATCTATTCTCAAGTGCTGGAGGCTAACATTACATTGCTGATTATCAGCTATTATCAGCTCTTATTTTATCTTTTCCTTATTAAACAAAACAAATGATGTCTTATTTCCTAAGTGTTTGGCTATTTTTCTATAACACCACTAAATGTGTACTGACTTCATGACAAAACAACTTTCCTGAAACTGCTGTCCTACAACACTAAATATTTTTAGAGTTTTGACTATTCCACTATTTACTCTTTGACTTCCTGTATGCCATTCTCTTACACAGTAACAGGTAACTTTTTGTCTTAGTTAACTTCAATGTCTCACACTTAAATTAATTCCAAAGTATAATACCATATTTATTAATATTAACAAAATTTTAAGGATATTAACTGACTGAGGCAATGACAATTATAAATGACACTTGGGTCTTTATTATAATTGTAAAAATGTAAATTTCTAAATCATCTAGGCTACAGATAATCAATTTTCTATATTTTATTTAGAAAGAGAAATTTCACTAAGAGGAGGAGGGTAGAGTGAGATGGCTAAACAGACATCAACTATCCATTCAACTATCTATTCAACAACTATCCATTTAAGCAAAAACCTACAGAAGAACCAAAAATCAGGTGAGCAATCATACTACTTGATTTTAACATAATATCAAAGAAAAATACAAAGAAGAGGGCATAAAATACAATGTTTAATTGATTTTCTTAACTCTTTCCCATTCCCAGGCAGTGCCATGTCTTCTGGGGGTGTGGGGATAGGGGGAGAAAAGTGGGATGTAAGTTGAAACTCAGCCATTCAAGTCTACTCTGGCACAGAGAACGCAGCGCAGGGAAGAATTCTTCTAGTGCTCATAGAGGGAGAATTTAGAGTAGTCTGGCTGGAGAGAAATCCTCCACACCAAAACTTGAGTTACATTTAATCCCACTGTTGGCTGATAAAAACTAAGTTGGCCCTGGATAAATTTGTTAGGCATTCAAGCCACAAATCCTGGAGTTGTTGGGCAATTCCCATGGCTGTGCTGGCTCAGAATCAGTGGACTTAAGAGTGCATATGACCCACTGAGACATCAGCAGAGGTGGCCAAACTAGTGCCTGGGTCACCATCTACAGGCAATTTGGTTCCAGAATTCTTTTTCCACTTAGGGAAAGGAAAGGGAAATGTTTAGTGGACTTTGTTTTGCAACTTCTGTACCTGCTCACAGTAAACTCAAGTTCCATGCAGATTCCTATAGCCCAGGCTTAGTTCTTGGATATCATTTCTAGACTGCCCTGAAAGGAAAGACCAGTCCTGATAGGATTCACCACATCCTCACTAAAGAGCCCTTAGGTTAGGGTAAATATTAGAGATGTCCAGGCAACAGTCATCACTGGCTTTGTGTGAGATTGGGCTGGATTCACGGCGGTGCTGGCCATGAAGGAGTGCCCATATTCTTCCTCCCCCCAACCCTAGCAGCCCAGTACAGAGAATGAAACACTTTGCTTTATAATCCAGAAAATTCTTCCACATCTTACCCAAGAGCACAAAGGTAGTATCACCAGGAAACTGTAAAAGTCACAGCAGTATTGGGCTTGTGGCATCCCCACCTAATATGGCTACATGACCAAAGACTTACATAACAACACTCAATTTTCTTTTAATATCTGAAATATCTCCTCAAGAAAGATGGACTCAAACAAACCTGGACTGTGAAGATTAAAATTATTACCTAACTCTTCAATGGCAGACATTGATGAATGTCTACAAGCAAGAAAAAAATCTAGGAAAACTTGACCTAATAAAAGAAACTAAGTAAGGTACCAGTGCCAAATCCTGGAATGATAGAGATCTATGACCTTTCAGACAAAGAATTCAAAGTAGCTGTCCTAAACAAGCTCAATGGATTTCAAGGCAACTCAGAGAAGAAATTCAGGAGTTGAGCAGAGAAAGTTAACCTAAATATTGAAATAATTTTTAAAAATCAAGCAGAAATTATGAACCTTAAGAATTTAGTGGGCAATCTGAGAAATTCATTAAAGTCTCTCAACAATAGTATTGACCGAGCAGAAGAAAGGATTAGTGAACTTGAAGACAGCAATTTGAAAATGCATTCAGAAAAAAAAAAAAAAAAAAAAAAAAGAATACAAAAGACTTAACCACATCTACAAGCTCTGGAAAATAGTCTCAGAAGGGCAAATCTAAGAGTTATTGGCATAAAGAGGATGCTGAGAGTTTATTCAAAGAAATAACAGAAAATTTTCTAAACCAAGAGAAATATACCGATATTCAGCTATAAGAAGATCATAGAACACCAAACAGATAACCCAAACAAGGCTACCTCATTCAATAACTAAACTCTGTAAGGTTACAAACAAAGAAAAGGTCCTAAAGGAAGCAAGATAAAAGAGGAAAAAAAAACACAAATAAAACTATGTAAATAGGAGCTCTGATACATCTGGTAGCAGACTTTTCAGTGGAAACCCTATAGGCCAGGAGAGAGCAATATATTGCATGACAGTATAAGTGCTAAAGGAACCAAAAAAAAAAAAAGAAGAAAAGAAAATCTTAAATTTACATTATTGTATTATATCCTATAAAAATATCCTTCAAATATGTCAAATATGAAGGAAAAAATAAAAGCTTCCTCAATAGCCGAGGAACTCCATCAGTCACGACTTACAAGGCTTGACCTATAAGAAATACTAGAAGGCAAAAAATTATTCTTCTGAATTCAAGAAAAAAATACATTAATAAATAAAGAAAAATAATCTGAAGGTGTATAATACACTGGTAACAGTAAGTACACACATACAAAATATTGCATTGCTATAATCATGGTATATCAAATACATCTTGAATTGGACAACTAAAAGATAATCTTTAAAAAATAACTACAAGTTTTTGAGAGACACATACTATAAAAAGATATGGATTGAAACAACAAAAAGTTGGCACTCTACCCAGGGTGATAAAGTGAGACTCTGTCTCTACAAAAAAAAAAAAAAAAAGAAAGAAAGAAAGAAAAAATTCTTGAAACAAATGAAAATTAAAACACAACCTATCAAAACCTATGGAACACAGAAAATGCAGTAATAAGAGGAAAATTTATAGTAGTAAGTGCTTACATCAGTGATTTTCATCCACTGTTCTGAGAGTTTTTAAAAGATAATTAAATTATTCTAGAAAGAAGTTCAAAACACAGTTAGATATATTCTTTTATTTTCTTTTTCTTTTCTTTCTTTTTTTTTGGGGGGGGGTCAACATAATCAAAGTATACCATGAAGTTAAACTAAGGTTCAAGTGTGGTAAATGAGATTTAAAAAGGGTCGAAAAATGCTGGTCTACATCAAAAAAGAAGAAAAGCTCCAAATAAATAATGATGCATCCCAAAGAACTAGAGAAATAAGCAAAAAGCAAACCCAAACTTAGTAAAAGAAAGACATAATTAAGAGCATAAATAAATAAAATTGAAAAAAATACAAAAGATGAAACAAAGAATTGTTTTTTTAAGATAAGCAAAATTGATATTCTTTGCCAGACTAAGTAAAAAGAGAAGACTCAAATAAATAAAATCAGAGATACAAATCAGACACTGCAACTGATAGTAAAGAAATCCAAAGGGTCATTACAAACTATGAGCAACTATATTCCAGCAGTCTGGAAACCGGAGAGGGAATGGGTAAATTCCTAGGTATAGATAGCACATCAATGTTAATCCAGAAAGAAATTCACAACAGCAATAAACCAGTAACAGGTAATGAGATAGTATCAGTAATAAAAAGTCTCCCATTAAAGAAAAGCCAAAGACTAATGGCATCACTGCTGAATTCTACCAAGCATTCAGAAAAGAACTAATATCAATCCTACTTAAACTATTGAAAACATTGAGGAAAAGGAAATACTCCCACACTCATCCTATGAGGCCTGTTTTATCTTGATACCAAAACCAAAGAAAGATACAAAAACAAAAAGAAAACTATTGGCCAATATCTCTGGTGAAGACAGAAGCAAAACTCCTCTCAACAAAATACTAGCAAACCAAGTTCACCACACATTAAAAATATTATTCATCATGGTGAAGTGGGATTCACCCAGGCATGTAGGAGTGGTTCAACATGAGCAAGTCAATCAATGTTATACACCATATCAACAGAATGAAAAACAAAAACTATACGATCATTTTAATTGATGCTGAAGAAGCAAAGCATTCAAAAAAATTCAGCATCCTTCATGATAAAAACTCTAAAAACACTGGGTACAGAAGAAATTTTCCTCAACACAATTAAATTTGAATATGACAGAACCACAGCAAATATTCTGAATGGGGAAAAACTGAAAACCTTTCCTTCGAGATCTGGAACAGGACAGGGATGTCTGCTTTTCACCACTGTTCTTAATCAAAATAGTGGAAGCATCCATCTCTACTAAAAATAGAAAAAAATATCTGGGCTTCATGGCAGGTCCTTGTAGCCCCAGCTTGTCCCCAAGAGTTTGAGGTTACTGTGACCTATAAAGCCACACCACTCTACCCAGGGTGACAGAATGGGACTCTGTCTCACAAAAAAAGAAAAGAAAAAAGGCAAGCATTAATGCCTGCTAGTGAGGATGTAGAGATAGCAGAACTCCCATCCACTGTGGAAAATAATGTCAATTCTTACATTTTGAAGATGTTCCTCAAAAAACTAAAAAGAGAAACACCATCTGACCCAGACACTGCACTACTGGGTATATTTCCAAAGGAGCTAAAATCAGTATATTGAAAAGATACCTGTATTCCCGTGATTATTACAAAACACTATTCCCAACACCCAAGATCTGGAATCAACCTAAATGTCTCCCCATGGTGAAAGGATAAAGAAATTGTGGATAACCGGGACTATTCTACACTCTCATAAAAGAATGAAATCCTACCATTTATAACAACATGAACAGACTAGGAGAACATTATGTTAATGAATAAGCCAAGCATGGAAAAGCAAATCGCATGTGCTCTTACTCGTATATGGGAGCTAAATATTAAAAACATTTGATCTCATGGAGACCCAGAGTAAAACGATCATTATCAGAGCCTGGGAAGGGTGATAGAATGAAGGAGGGTCAAGTAGGGATGTTTAATGGGTGCAAAAATACAGACAGATAAAATGAGCAATATTTGATACCACAGCAAAGTGACTATATTCAGCAATTAGTGAGGGTGTCCTTTAAAATAACTAAGAGAGTACACATGGAACAAGAATGTTCATAACACAAAGAAATGATAAATTCTTGAGATTTTGGATATCCCCAATATCCTAATTTATTAATTGACATAGTTTGCCTGTATCAAAACATCACATGAATGCAGCTATTATGTATCCATAATAGATACAAAAGATATGCAGCTATTATGTATCCATAATAATTAAAAATAAAAGAGATGATTTACATTAAGAATTGCAAGACCTGTAGTTATTTTACAAATTTTTTACTGCTCCTTACATTGCATTTTAGAAATATTGAGCTGTCCTATGGTGCTTGTCTTTAGGAAGAATTGCAAAATAATTACTAGTTTGAAAATTATCTCATATCACAGTTTTTCATAAACAGTGAAAAAAACGAGGCTCTAAATTGATTCCGGAATAGAAGAAAGACAAATTTATTCTATAATTTAAAGCCAGTGTTTAGTTTACAGTTCGGAGAATGACAATGTTAATGTGAAGTGGAGATAATTTCTTTGTTTGTTGTAATGTTACATAGACACATTAAATCTTTATGATAAAATTATTCTGTGCTTTTCCCTCCAAAATATTTTGCAGAGGAGTTATATAAAACAAACATCAAATAAAATATTTCTAACCAAATTTTCCCTTGCTTCCTATTGACTTTAATTTTGTTCAGCCAAAAATATACACAAGTTGATATTCCATAATACTAAATTGACTACAATTTCCCTTTCTCCTGAGGAATATGTTTCATTATCCACTTATACCCATCAATTGTGAATAAAGAGGGTATTTCACACATTGGCAAAAATATAGAAGGCATGAAACTTCCCTAATGTAATTTCAGCTAATTAAAGCCTCGTTAAGAACGAAATAGAAATGAGAATTTGCCTGAGAACTTGCTTAAGTAATTTTAATTTTTAATCATTTTATTCTCTCACTAATTAAGCAGTTTGAATGGTACCTATAGGCTACTTACCCAGTTTTCTGCATTTTATCCAAAATTTAGTGTATGCCCACTAATCAAATTACAGCAGTCTCTGAAGGTGTGCAGTTTTTCCCCACGTTGTGCTGTTTCTAAGAACAATGCTTGTATAATTCACGTAACTTTTCTATAGACTTCCTTGTGCTTCTCTCCGATTTTGCAAAAATGGAACTCTGGGGAGCCCAAATATATAAGGAACAGATAAGATGGAGGAAGAAAAGCCAGTAAAAGGGATGAAAAATAAATGGTAAATGGCAAAAAAGTACAATCAATAGAGAAAGTTCAACACAACACAGTTAAAGCCTTAGAATACTTAGATTTGAATCCCGGCTCCGCTGTATGACCTTGACAAACTCCTTAGCTCTCTTATCATTGGTTCTTCCATCTACAAAGAAGTTGCAATAATACCTTAAACAGTTGTGAGGATAAACAATATCAAATATAACCTATGTGTATCAGTGTGACTGCCAAATACCTTGGCTCTACCACTAGCCTGCTGACTCTGGTTCCACGCTCGCCTTATCTTTGTGACCTTTCTCCCATCTCTTCCAGTAGACTTCTCACATACATTTCTTGCTTTTCTATACTCATCAATGTGTGCCCTTGCTATTTCTGTATCTGCTTAGTGGGATTTTTTATTACTGGGCAATATCTGCTCTTCTTTGAAAACTTATCCTAATGTCTTTCTTTAGCAAGGCTTGAATTACCCAGGAAGAATTTGATATTTTATTCCTAAGTTCCTAGTAGTTTTTCAACCCCTGAAATTAACTGTCATCTTGAGCTTGCACATATAGCTACACCAATAGATATTGTTATCTCTTTGTGTACCCTTATTTTTGTGCTGTTCAAAGCCGTCAATCAATGACTGTTGTTTAATAGTGAACTGACTATAACTACACTGCTTCTACTTTATAATGCTTAGGTGTCCCCTGTTGCTTTGTCTATACAATTATATATGGAATGATTAATTAGGTTAAAGATCTTCTTTTTCACTCTTTTTACAATCTCCCCTTTAAAAATTGGAAAGTGTCAAAATTTTTGACAAACCGAATACAACTATTCTTGTTGAGTAAACCATTGGCTTTTGCCAAGAACACAAAAAGAAAGATCATTTTTAGGTGACATCCAAATTGATATATTTCTATGAGGAAACAGGTTTTCATCATTTAAAAGTGTCATTAATGGACACTATTATTAGGTCTCTTGGGGACCTGATAATAGTATGTACAGTAATTCATTTAGGTCAGCATAATCATTGGCAATGCAGACAGTAAAGACAGCCAGTCCCATCTCATGGGATGGATGAAAGAGCTTAGTTTTACTTGTCAAAACTGGAGATGCTTCAGTGTGAAAACCAGAATTGTTATCATCTGTTGTTTGCATTGTCAACTTCATCTAAATCATATACCAGAGGAGCTGCATTTTATCAGCTTAACTAGGAAGAGAGTGGAGGATGTTCCCCTCCTTTTTTAAGTATCGTCCTCTTCCATTAACTGAAGTCAGAACGATGGTAACAATTCCTGCAGATATCTCCACTTGTGTGAGTGTAATAACTATAAAAATGGGAATGTATTGAGTATGCCATAGGATTTAAGAGACGGCATAACATATTATTTCATTTATTTCTCATAATAGCCCTAGAAACAGCATTTTAATGTTATTTATGATAAGAGAAAACCAAACTGAGTCTTAGTGTATTTTAAGTTTCACACAACTAACAGGCAAAAAACTGAAGATTTGAACTATGTTGTCTTTGAACTATGTTGCAACGCGTATTGTATAAACCACTTAACGACTTCGCATATTTTCATTTACATGACACTTTCTATGCACTATTTCATTTTACATTCATAAGAATTCTGTTATATTCTTGAGACAATCGTTACAATTTTTAATTTAGGGGCCAGTTCATAGGTGGGAACGTCACCTTCATGATCAGGATATGATTTATATAAATATTCTGACTCATATGACACAAGTGTCCTGGTAAAGGTTAAAAATTGACTTTAAAATGTTCTGTAAGAACAGAAAAAAGCAATTTGGAACTGAATGCCCTTTTGTTAAGTTCTTGCTACCTTCTTCCCAGAGATTAACCACAAATAATATCTCCACTTAATATAAAAGAAAGCTGAAGCTTAATGTCCCCAACTTCATCTTCCTGCATAATGAATTGTGGATAATAACTTTACTGTCCTGACAGCTTCACAGCATTGACCTGATGATTATGATCCTTATCAATCATAATATCATGGATGAAAATATTGCAAGCTATGCAATGATGTGTGTGTTGTGGACGGGGCATTTATGTGCCTGCCGGTGATGTGATTGGCAACTCTGAGCTGCTATGAGGCAGCGCAGGACATAAACCCAGCACTTCTCATACCCATGCATGAAAGCATTTATTCTGCAAATGTGCTTCTTGGTGTTGGTATAAACATAAGCTGTGAATACTTCTGGCATACATGTACCATTGTGTACCTGTATACAACACATACCGGTCATAACAAGGTAATTGAGACAGCTATCACCTCAAATCTTTATCTTTCTTCTCTTTGTGTTGGGAAACATAACAATTATTCTCTCACAGTTACTTTGAAATATACAATAAATTATTATTAACTATTATTTCCCTACACTAATATAGAATACCATACTTGATCCTTCTATTTGACTGTATTTTTTGTGCCCATTCACCAATTTCTGTTTATCCCCCCACCCTTCCCAGCCTCTGGTAAACGCATTCACTTTTTTAGTTCTGCATATGAGAGATAAAATGCAATGTCTGTCTTTCTGCACTTGACTTATTTCACTGAACAGGCCTCCAGTTCCATTCATGTTGCTGGAAATGACAGAATTTCATTCTTTTTGTGTGTCTTAATAATATTCGTAATGTATGCATATATATCACAATTTCCTTATCTATTTATCCATTGATGGACACTTTGGTTGATTCCAAATCTTGGCTGTCATGGATAGTGCTGCAGTTACCATAACAGCACAGGTATTTCCTCGATGTACTACTGATGTCCTTTCTTTTAGATACATACATACTCCCCAACAGTAGAACTGCTCTGAGTGCAGGTCTATATAGATATATAGGTGATATATAGATATATAGATGATATATAGATATACACACACATCATTGGAGACCTTCAAGTGTTTTTATACTCAACTAAGTGCTAGAAACTGAATTAGGAAAGTGACAAAGAAGACAAAAGCTTATGTATGAATTTTGATATATTTTGGAGCTAAAAAAACCATATAGCTTAATATTTCCAAATACTCATGCTATGTTTGTGATTAATATTATAACAGTATGACTTGAAAATCTGTCTGGTTTTATTTTTTGAGTCAATATTCAGAAATTAAGACAATAAGGTCTTCAATAAGAGACATAATCCATGTTCTACATTGTGGAAGAAATTAAATAAACTTGGATATTTAGTAATTCTTTAAAGGTCTTAAAATACACATGATGTTAATAATATTAAAGGCATTATTTACTTTGTTTAAATTAATTTATTAAAGGATTTCTTTTAAAAGTGATATACCTACTTACAATACTTCTTAATTTTTTAGAATAAATAATTTTATGTTTTAAGGGTTGGTGGCATAAATGAAGTATGATAAAACATTGAAAAATACAAATGTTTTATTTCATTTAAAATCCTAAAACTACCATACTACTATTTTATAATTCCACATAAATTACTGCTAGCTTAAAAACCATCACTTGTCAATTAAATTCTTACATTCATATTATTCATATAACAATTTACTATATTATTCCTACTTCATTGCAATATAATTATTTCAGGAAAGCTGATGCCAGTCGTCTCTCAGAAATATAAAACTGCAATCAGAGACTGTTTAAGCTTATTGGAAATTAGTCCACTTTATTTAAAAACAAACAAATGGATGATTGAAAATATAATTTTAGAAACCCTTAAATTACTCATATTTCATTAGTTTGGTAGCAAACAGAAAAAATGATGAAACTGACACAATATAGTAAGGATGTGCAGTAAGAATATTTTAATCTTGTGAGTCAAACTGTAACATGTTGTACCATATTCTACATATCTACTACCAACTTAGTACACACATAAGGCACAAGATATATTTGTTTTTAAAATGTTTTTTTCACCTGAATAAAATGACTGTCTCTTTTTGTTTTCCACTTGCTAGTAAGGATTTATTTTGTTTATGTATTAAAACATTCAATAACATTTATCTATACTTGCTATATGTTAGGTGCTATGCTGTGCATTAGGACTAAATAGATAATTAGGGTATACTTTGGATTCTGATATTGAGGACTGACCTTTCTACGAGTTAAGAATTATGACAATAACTGACTTAAATATTAAATTTTAACTTGATTCCAAAAGTAATCAAACTTTCAGAGTTGATTAAATGAAAGGCCCACTCTGGTTAATGTGATTTTTATTAATTGAGAAATCATTAAGAAATAACTCTATGAAATCCTTCGCTATACTTTCCAAATTAATTTAAATCTCTAATCATATTCTATTCCTATCACTTGGGGGAAGATTCCAGGTCCTATTTGCACTGCCTGTATTTTTGACATTTCATATCCAATTAATCTTTCTGCTGCTTTCTTTCCAAATACTATTTTGCTTAATTTGAAATATAATACAATCTTGTTTGTATGTTTGACTGTATGGGTATGTCTCTGTGTGCGTGCGTATGTATGTGTAGGGAATAATTATAGGAAAGTAATATCTATACCAGATTGATTCCAGTCGATGAAGAAAAAAAATAAAAGTCATCCATTTGGTTTCATCAGCACGGTGCCTCATCTGGAGTGTTAAAGTTATAAGTCTGAATGTTACAGACGAGGCTACGGATGAATTATTATGTGCACTTCACTTCATACAATGTAAGTCCAAGTAGAATTTTTTCTTAAAGGTGGAGGTCATTTTCATTGCCCATTCCATTGAAAAGGGGTTTAATTTGGGATAGAAAGTAGAGACTGGGAGGTCGGTCTCAAACTGGGTTACAGATTATTATTATTATTTTTTTGCAGTTGTTTTTTTTTTTGGCCAGGGCTGGGTTTCATCCCACCACCTCCAGCATGTGGGGCCGGGGCCCTACTCCTTTGAGCCACAGGCGCCGCCCATGGGTTACAGATTTTAAAATGTTCATTTTTCTTCCAATCTTAGGCAATTAGGTCTGGTCCCACGGTAAATTATATGCAGAACACTTCAATGGTTGTGATATGCGTGTGCCTGAAGGAGACTGGTAGGTACGTCTGCCCCTGTCATAGAAATGAGTTGACAACTAAGAAAGATTATTTGCTTACAAGGGGTCCTAACTACCGATTTTCAAGAATGAAACTGTTTCTAACAGTAGCTATTGTAGAAGTTTTGTGTTCCTTCTTTCACTGATTCAGGAATTTAACGGCGTGCCCACTGTGTAACAGTGGCTGTCATATCCGTCCAATTATGAGCAGCAGTCTGATTCGGGCAGGTTTGTTCCCGTGCAAGAATATCCAAATGTGGACAGGGGCTGCATGTTGATTTTGTGAGGACTTTTTTATTTATCTGCGGTGCCAGATATCACTAAAAGTATAAACTATCACACAAAGTATGGACGGACGTTTTAATTGCTAAGCAGCTTTCATTAGTTTTATGTATTTAATGTGTGGTCCAAGAGAACTCTTATTCTTCCAGTGAAAAAAAGAGAAAGAAAAGGTTGGAAACCCCTCCTACGTGAGAGTGCAAATCGGTTCACACTTATCGATTCCTTCTCATTCTAGAAACCAAAGATGCACTTGTGAAAAACAAACAAAAACACTGATGCCATATCTGCTCTCACTTAATTCACAAATATGCCAAGTGCTGTGAAGAGGAAAGTAGGAGCCGGGCTGTGAAAGGGTCTTCCAACCACAAAGCTGGTCTGAGGAAAGAGGTGAAGGAGAATCAGAGAAACAGACACGAAGCTTCTCACCTTGGCTGCACATTGGAAACGCCTGAGAGCTTCAAAAACCAATCCTGACACCCGGGCCTCATTCCCAAACATTCTGATTTCCTTTGTCTCGGGTGCTATTGACCATTGACACTTTCAAATCTCCATCAGCCAAGGTTAAGAACGGCTCATTGTTCATAGGAAAGGCCAAGGATTGGATGGAAAAAAGTCGACATGTTTACACATCTAAAAATACCCCAGCAAGGGACCCAGGAGAAAGACAAGGAAGAATGGGAGGGGAAGTCAGAGGGTCCTTGGCAATGGGGGAAGCTGTGTCCCCAGGTTGATTTTCTGAGGACTTGTTTGTTTATCTGCGGTGCCTGATATCACTTAAAAGTATAAACTATCACACAAAGTATGAATGGACTTTTTATTGCTAGGCAGCTTTCATTAGTCTTTATGTATTTAATGTGTGGCCCAAGACAACTCTTAGTCTTCCAGTGAAAAAGAGAGAAAAAACAAGGTTGGAAACCCCTCCTACGTCAGTAGCGCAAATCGCTCAACAGAAAACGCTGAAGACAGAAACGTCAGCTGAATTGAGAGGAGGATTTCTGCTGATGAGTTGAGTATTTCATGATTATCAGACGTCAGGGTGATAGCTGAACCAATTCTACTGAACCAATTCTAACCCATTACTGCTAACTAATAGATGATTATATGCTGTTAATCACTATAAACCACTGTTCCTAACGAGTGGTTCGAAATTCTTCATTGAAAAATTAAATAAAAAATAAAAATTTAAAAGTATAGCTAGTAAAAATGGCCTCTAACAGTGAGAAGAGATCTGTGAAATTATCACTCATGTAACTTCCTCTGGGATTTTAAACTGTATTTTCTGTCTTTCCAATATGGTAACAAAACATCCCTTACACAGATAAATTATGAAGCCGTGAGTATGTAATTGCACACGTATTGAAGACAGAGAGTGCAGTAAAATATTAGTTTTCAATTAGTAATAATGAAATTTCATGCAATAGTATTTTTCTAGGACAATTAGATGTTGATTAATTGTAACTACACTTGTCTTATGAATTTGGTGCTTCCTGTGGTAAATAATTTTGCATATTTATCTTTCTTGCTATTCAGAGTTTACCTGAGGAGAGGATACATGGCTAAAAAGAAAAGATACAGAATGGGAGACAATGTATGTCCAGTTGGATGAAAGATTTATTAGTGATTAAACTTTCAATAAAATCACCAGCAATGATTAAATAAATAAAATCTTCCCCAGAAAGTGCAAAAATATGAATACAAAGAACTAAATGGTCAAATTAGGTGAATTCTAATTAAAGTTGTTCACCTAAATTGCAGCAGGTACACGGTGAATCCTGGGGGGAAAAACCTTTCAGAGGAGCCAAGTTGCTGGCTGGCTGGCTGGCCAGCTTCTTTCCCTGTGACTGCTAGGGACCAAGATTTTTGTTCGATTATCATTTCTTTCTCTGTACCACTTAAGTGCTTCAGAGAAAACGGACACAATACAAATTACAGAGGGGAGCCCTGATTTTTTACAAAAATCTAGTAAGGTCAATGTCAACCCTACCTGTATGAAATTGGGAATTTGGTTTAGAAAAGGGGGCTGGAGGAGATCAGTAAATGCCATTGCTCTTTATCCAGATGTTGGCTCAGGGTCAGTCACACCACCTTCTCCAAAAAGAACCGCACCGAAGACTCTGTACAGCTCTCTGAGTCTTTTAAAATAGTTCTACTAGAGATATTCTTTACATTTGTGTGAATGTAAAGGTTCAAATTTCTGCGTCGTTTCAACAACACCAGGGAGTCTGCCCAAGGATGAAATTTGCAGAATTGTTCTGCAGAGAGATGAACAAACAGCAGCTCTGACATCTTTCAGTTGAAACTCTTTTTAAAACTGTAGATCTTCCAATTATATGAGCCAGTAGGTCCTCTTTCCTGTCTCAGCCCATGTAGACTGGTTTGTCTGTCCCTTGCAATGAAGAGGCTGAGATGAAATCCACGTAATCTGAAGACAAAAGTATAATTCTTGATTCTGACCCTTTCCCCCAATTATCTCTGTTATGTCCTGCCCTATAGATTAGATTCCTCTGCCTTCTGCCCATAACTCAATCTTTCAATGAACCTTTTGATATAGTTACTCCGCCTTTGTTAACTCACTACTATAAAATTGTTGTTGTTTTAATAAAATGTAACACCTCTCATTTCTTTTCAGTACGAGCCCGAGTGACCCACAGGTGTTTTTGATGCAGCCCCCTCTACACAGGCCGGGCCTGGGCTGCCTCTTCTGGACCTGAGAAGGCTCATAAACAAGACTGGTCAATGGTTCCCCTTGGCTACCACTCCCCAGAGGGGAGGAACACCCAAAATATGCCCACATTCCTACACAATGGCAGTTATAAATTAACTTCTACCCATGGCCCCTTGGCACCAATGGCTGTGACTATCCTTTAGACATACATTTTATTTCCCCTATCCCCCCTGTCTGCAGGAAAGAAGATATGATTAGAAATTGTACATAACCCCCAAGAGAGCCCAAAGCACCCTCTGCCTGGGCCTCCCTGTGCTGCTTTGCTCTTTCTCTCACCTACAAAAGTCTACCCTTTCACTTACTCACGGACCATGACTTCCTTGTTCAGTTCCTGAGACATGAACCCAGCAAGGAAATTCTGGATTCAGTGTGGGTCGAAGGCAGTGGGAGGAGGGAGGAGAGTTGGGAAGAGGTTGGTTGAAAGATTCAAAATTTCAAATAGATAGGAGGAATGCCCTTGAAGGTGTTGTATATGACATGGAGACTGGAGTTAACAGTAACTGTAAGCCTGGGAAAGGGGAAGAGACTGCACGGGAAGTGTCCTCGCCACGGAAAGGATGACGAGGTACGGAGAGAGTGCGTCTATTTTTCTAGATTGTTACTTGGCCTTTATACTGTTTGCCCTAACAGTAATCCTCTGATGCTCAACAAAAATAAACTTCTTATTTCCCCAATAATTAGCACTTTGAAAACTATGGTATGTTTTTTAAACATAAACTATCATTTAATGATGTCTTTTAAAAAGACAAATGTGTTAACAATAGCATATTGCATATTTAAAAAATGTTTGGTAGTTTTTGAATGTTTTCACCACAAAAAAAAAGTATATGGTGACCGAAAGTTTAACCAGCTTGTTTGGTGATTCATTTATGTCCACCTTTATCAAAACTTCACATTGTATCCCGTATCTCTATACACATGTATTGTTAGCCAACTAAAATGAAATTACAATAAAAGGCAGAAATATAGTAAATGAGAAAAGCTGATAAAGATGAAGACACGGTTGTAATCAGGTTTCTTTACTTAAGGTAATCAGAATAGTCCATCAACCTGGTTAAGTCAGATATCCAGGATAGCCCAGTGCTAAGGAAGTTCACCGTGTTTGTGGTCTATAGGACGTGTGCTCCTCTTCTCCACCCTCGGACCAGTTTGACAAATGGTCAGTCTCAGCCAGACTGTGTCGCTGCTCTCCTGTGTCCTGAGCCCCTGGGCAATGGTGAAATCCACTTACATGTTACATTTTCCTATTTGGCAATCAAATATCAATCATATTTAGAAAAGTTTAACGGCAAATTCCAGAGTGTTTACAAAACTACTATTATGGGAAGGAAACTACATTTGTATTTTTACAACTTATACTGGTTTTCCCAAATTGTTTAAAAGTGAAGGCGGCCTCCTGGGGATGCATTATTTGCGGGAGTTGTGAAGGCATGAAGAAAAAAAAGCTGGAAGTGCTGTATTTGCATTAAAGCACAGCTTTACTGCCACACAAACAGTGTCTCTCTTGAAATGGAAATTGCTAATAAATCTAGCCCTTTATGGCTTTGCCTTGTAAAAGCTTTTTGAGAGGAGGGGGGATCATTTTCCCTTGATGGAACTGCACTATCATTGTTCACCTACAGCAAATGGAAGAATGACTAGGGAATCAGCAACGCACTAGTAACGTTTCAGATTGATGGGTTTTATCACCCGTGGAACTTGAATGAAACCCTCCTGGTCTTTTTAATTCTCTCTCTTGGAGGCTAAACTTCAAATTTCCTCTTTCATGTGAAAAGACTTTAAAGCGACTTTAGAGTCTGGGTGCCAGCGACCATGGTGGTGCATCCCAGCAGCCTTGACATCTGTGTGGGCTTCTGCGTCTCGGGTAGCTTCCCCACCACTGTTGGAAATGTGCCATTATCATCAGATAGTCCTCCACGTGGAAAAACCCAGGGCAAAGCACTTCCGCCTTGTTAAGACAAGCATTTCCCAATACTAAATTAAATGACAGTAAATGACAACCATGAAAAATTACAAAAATATCTGAACTTAAGTATTTTCACTCCTGTCCAGTAAATTATATAATTTCCATAATTATGTAGGTTTAATACCAAAAGTAAAAAAACAAAACAAAACAAAACAAAACTTCTCAGGTTAAACATGAAAATTCACCTCCTCGTGGGCAGGTGACAAAATCCTCCAATGACCTATTTGCTACTACTGTTCTTATATAACATCACTTACAGTCTAATCTGGCAAAATCTAAAATTTTAACTAGAGATTAATGACAGTCTGTCTCCTGATATTTTGTATGTACTACATGCTATCATTACTGAACCAATTACAAAATATTTTGTATTTTACTTTATTTTTCTTCTTTTTAGCACATAAACATAGACATATGAGATCAATCTGTCACAAATACAACACAGCTAGTTACTCATCATTCTTTAGGTCTTTGGCCTCCTACTGCTTTGAAAGCTCTAAGTATGTACAAAAGAGCCTAAGGATAACAATGATGACTTATTCATTTTCTTAGAAATATTTGTATGGAAATAAAAGTTACATACATCCTTTGATTTATTCATGGAATGTGTATGGCTGAGTCTTGGAAGCTGAAGACATCCTCCCACAAAAATAAGAAAACATTAAATAACAGTGAGGGCCAAGTATATTTCCAGACTCCTGTCTCAGATTGTTTCATGAGTTGCATCATTTAATACGTTAACATATCACTTGGTTAATTATATTATCATAAAGAAAGGGAAGGCAAGTGGAAATGGGGATAAAGAAAAAATAAACTGTCTAAAGCACATACAGGTATTTGTTTTGTCATAAAATACAGGACAGAAAGCAGGAACCGTTGTGACTGTAAATCATATTTTAAATTGGAATCTGTCACATTTAAGCAGTAGATCAACAGTTCTTAAGCTTTATTTTACAACAAAAGCCTCTTTAATGAAGTTTTCCCTTTTCTCTCTGCATTTGCATCTATCTTTACCTCCAGTGAGCTTGAGTCCAGCCAATTTCTTTCTTTCTTTCTTTCTTTCTTTCTTTCTTTCTTTCTTTCTTTCTTTTCTGCTTTGTCACAAAATGTGCGTTTCTTTTAATGACTGCTCTTTGCACTTGGCAAATGATACAAACAGTTGAGAGCTCTCAGTTTCATAAAGCCCCTACTCAGTTCTGGGGCTGTTCTTTATGTGCCTAAGGGCACCGCTCAGGTTTCCCAGGGCTCTTACTATTTTCTTCCCACACCCCAGTGGATCGGTTTGTGCACCTGACTTTGAAAGCTGGTTCTCCAAGCCTTTTATCAGCCACATGGCCAAAGGCAAAGATCTCTCTGTGGCCTCTTTCTAATCCTGTCTGTCCTGGATATCATAAGCAGAAACCCTAAGGCAGTGTGACCTCCCCTAAATTGGTCTCTTCTTACACTTAGATCTTTTTTTGTTTTGTTTTTTATAATTTTATTACATCATAAATGTGTACAGTCCAGCCAATTTCTATCCAGTGGATTTCATTTCTAGGTATTAATCATTTTCTGTAGAAGCTAAAGTTGGGGGTGCTGCTCACCGTCCAGTCCTCTCAGTGGCTGTGTCTGGGCCTCCCCTGGGGCACAGCTCCTCAACTCTGTTTCACGATATCACCTTCCCTGGCCCTAGCAGGACATGTGTGTGAAGTTCAGCAAATCACTGCACTCACATAGCACAAATATAAATGGGGTTTGACAGAGGGAGATTTTCAAGATGATTTTTAACCCTTAAATTCTAATTTCAAGAGCTTAGGGTTTTGTTTTGTTTTTCTTCAAAGGAAGATGAAGATTGAGAGTATTGAGCAGTCAGGATTCTGCTGAGTCTCAAGGAGCCGTAGTGGAGAGTGAGGGGTAATTTTTAATCTGGAGGTGCCTCCATTGCTTTGGTGAGTCATTTAGGTTCTTATTCTTTCCACTTTCTTGAAAACAATCTCTAAAATTAATCATGTTTCTAATAGGTAGAGTTGGAGAAAGCTTGAGAACCACTGCTCTAAAGCTTAAAAAATGAGCTCTAAGAAAAACCACTAAAATCATAAGATTTGTTAATAATAGGATCATATTCTTCATAGCAAAGTATCTCAAGAATGGAAGAAAAAGTATCCAAGGTACTCAGCCCTACTATTAAACTAATTTATAGCTTTCATATGAAGGCTATAACCCAATTATAGCACAAGAATATGGGGAAAGGAGAAAGGGAGGGGAGGGGAGGGGGAGGATGGTTGGAGGGAGGGTAATTGGTGGGGCCACACCTACGGTGCATCTTAGAAGGGTACAGGTGAAACTTACTGAATGCAGAATATAAATGTCTGAACACAATAACTAAGAAAATGCCATGAAGGCTATGTTAACCAGTTTGATGAAAATATTTCTAATTGTATATAAAACCAGCACATTGTTCCCCACGATTGCATTACTGTACACAGCTATGATTTACTAAAAAAAAATTATAATCATAATTAGGATCATAGGAAGTGCCTCTTCAAAAAACTTGACTCTCCCTCTTTGTTTATAAAAAATGGAATATTATACCTTATGTTTTAAAATTAAATAGAAAAGCCCATTCTAAACATATCAAAGAAATATTGTGCGAAGGGCATGTTAACACAAAATAACCCTAACTCTGTAAAATAACTCCAAGAGTTTTATTTCGAGCCAGGTTTGAGGACTTGGTCCACAGCCAGGCCCAAGAAACCTTGAGCAAGTGGACTTACCATAGCTGGGGTACAGTTTGGTTTTATACATTTCAGGGATTCAGGAATTACTCTTCAGTCATAAATCAATGCATGTAAGGTATTTGTTGGATTGTCCAGAAAAGGCCCTTTTTTTTTTTTTTTTCAGACAAGGTCTCATGGTAGAGTGCCGTGGTCGTAATTTCATAGCTCAGAGCAACCTCCAACTCTTGGGCTCAAGCAATTCTCTTGCCTCAGCCTCCCAAGTAGCTGCGACTACAGGCGCCCTTCACAAGACCCAGCTATTTTTAGAGACGGGGTCTCGCTCTTGCTCGGGCTGGCCTCGAACCCATGAGCTCAGTCAATCCACCTGCCTAGACCTCCCAGAATGCTAGGATTGCAGGTGTGTGCCACTGCGCCTGGACTCTTAAAGATTCTTTGATTTGTAGTGGTTTAAAGAAATGAAGTTTTGTCTAACTGTGGTTCTCAACCTTCTAATGCTGTAGACTTTTAATACAGTAACTGTGGGTCCTGACCCACAGCTTACAAACTGCTGGCTTAGAATGTTTAAAATTAAGATAAGGAAGTCAGTTAGAGGCAAGCCATCAGACTTATACAAGGCATACCCAGATTCAAGTGATTTATTAAGTAAACTGAGGATCTGCATTGTGCTCTAAGCCTTGTCTTGCTTGTCTATAGGCCTGTTAATGAGTTACAAAGGATACTCTGGGTCAAGGGAGCCTGACCAGGCCTGTCTCTTATCCCTTCTTAGCTTTACGATATTTCTGGGGCCCCGCTGGCCAAGAAGGGGTCCATTCAGTCAGCTGGGAGGCTGAAGATTTTATTTTAGTTCATAGGCAAATGACAACTTCTGACTAATCTTGAGAATCAAGAAATTATTTCTTTCTATTGCTCTTATTCTGGAGTCTGTATTTCTTACCCTGGTATAAAAGCCTGTCTGCATATAGCCATTTCTCTGTTCTCTTCAACCTCTATTAAAATAGCAGGGTTTTTTTCTTTGTTTGTTCGTTTGTTTTTTTTTACTTTCTAAAATAAGCCATGCTGGTTTTTTTTAATTCTTTGATTTCAATTATCCCCATCCACTTTCACCAGCTTCTTTTATTCTTTACATCTCAGGTTAACTGATATTTGCTTTTGAAAGACTTTTAAAACAGCCCCTCTTCTTCTCCATTCTCTGAGCTAACAATCCCACTGTCCCTGTTTGTTTCATGAGCTCTTCTGTTATCACAGCACTTACCACACTGGTTTGGGATTTTTAATTTACCCTTAATATTACCCTTTGGAAAAACAATTGTAAACATGGGTGCCATACTGATAGCATCTGAAGATCTTTTACAACTACACAAATGTCCAGAGATTTTAGTTTCTTTGCCAAGGGTAGAATTCCAATTTTGGTATTTCTTAATTCTTTGGGTGTTTCTAACATTTAAACATGCTTGAAATCCACTGCACCAGATAGTAAGTTCAAAGGAATCAGGTTTAGCATTGTTGTAACCAGTGTGTACAAACGGGCCTGGTACTCAGGTGGTACCCAACAGTGCTCTTTGAATGAGAAGATTGAATGAACATTCTCATTTGATTAATATCTGTTTGGGAAAGAGCACCACTTAAATAAAAATATAGATAAATAGCAAGATTTTGTTATTCTGATTTTTGGCTTAGATGTATAATATTTACTGAGAAAAAAATAAGACTTTGTTAGCTCCTTTGTAATAAAGGACAAATATTTCTTTGAATGATTATCTTGGCCATACAATAACACTGACTTTCTTATGTTTTCAAGTGTAACATTTACCTTTTTAACACACACACATGCATACATATATGTATATGTACACACATATACAATCACGCATTGCTGAGAGATGGGAATATTTCCTGAGAAATGCATCCTTAGGCAATTTCACCATTATGCAAACATCATAGAGTATACTTACAGAAACTTAGGTAGTACATATGTTTAACAGAAAATCAAATTGACCTGAACCTTTACTGAATATCAGTCATTCATCCTGCTGGATCTGCATTGCCAGTGTCAACACTGACATATTTCTTTTCCATATATGACCCTTTATGATGTTATGTGGCTACCATCAGGTACAGAGCGTCATCCACGGAACACTGCATATGGCATATGACTGTTCACACACACACACACACACGTATCAACACCAGTACATGTATTTTTTCTTTATTTACATGTTTTTCAGTTGATTTTCATCAGTTATACAAAATTATAACACTAGTTTATATTGGGAGTTAGTGCTATGAGCATAGCTGGTAGAATTTTCTTTGGATCAAAATATAACATTCAATAATTAATATCTCCTTTCATGTCATATTGATTAGACTCTACTCTGTTTCAACGGGCACTTGAACTTAAACTCTAATTTGATTTGACATCCCAGTTGAGAAAGTTATTGAACCAGAGATCAATTACCCACTGATAACTATGTAAATGCCTTCTCATTACCACAGATACCTACACCCACCACAGATTCCTTCTATTTTCAAATATTAAATTAGTGATAATACATATAAAAATGAGGACACTGTGAAATCACAAATTCATTACAGGTGCTCATATAGCTTCTTAATTCATATAACAAATATTTAGTTTTGTATGCATTAGGCATCAGGCAGTGGTTTTGTACTGATTCCACAGTAGTATAAAATATAAAAGAATGAAAGAAAATTCTCCTTTCTTATGAAATTAGCTTGCCAGTCAAGAAATCTAGGCAGAGGAAGGTAATGAAGAGTAAATTAATGATCTCTTTGTTGGGAGCTAAAGTACTGAGCAAAAAATTAAATAGGTGTTGGAGATAGGAGACAGATAAATTCCATTGTATATCACGTGCACAGAGCTATATTTAAAAAACAACCCTTCCACCCATGTCAAATTGTCATACTAACCGCGCCTTGCTCTGACCTTGCTTTATTCATTTATTTACTCTCTCTCATCCCCTTTCCTCACTGGCATATAGTTCTCTTATCTAACAGCAACTCCTCTGATGGCCTCAGCATGTGTCATTTGGCAGAATGAACTAGTTAGAGTGAACCTACAGATCTTATTTCCTTTCTCACTTTTTTTCCATTCGCTCCCATAATTTTCTACACGTACATGTACTCGATTGCTTATAAATTCTGCAAATTGTACATGATTGGATGTCCAGTTTTACTTAGTCATTCTAGGGGTACTAATGAGCATAAGACAATATGCTAAATATTCTTGGAGGGGGTGTTGAGCTATGTATTTAACGTCGGGGCAAAATTATGACTTTTATATTATTGTCCTTTGAATAACAGATTTTCAAATTGAAATTAAATTCCAATATCATCCAGTATAATTCATTCTTCAGTGTTTGCATTTTTTCTATAAGCCACTAGCCAGGCTAATGCACATAAATAGAAGGGTTGAAAACATCCTTTGATGCTAACTGGTAATAGCCCAATGCAGAGTCGACAGTTATGATTGTCAAGAGCTTTCTCTTATTAATAGAAGAACAAAGCTGGTGAAAAATGAAAATGGGTAGGATGACTAACAAAGGGATATCTAGGTAGGCTGAAATGCTAACATGACATAGCTTAAAAAAACAGAAAGGAGTTGGCCAGAAGTTCACCTGAAAACAAAACCCAGAGTGGGGGAAAAAAAAAATCTCTGAAATCCATGAGTCCAAGTACCCTACGAGGACTGTTCCTGTGAATTTGAAGGGTAATATAATGAAGACAATTATGTTATCCAAAACCAAAGAAAAGTTATAAGTTGTTTTGTCCTTCTTAGATTTGTAATCAGAAAATAATACAGAATGATAATGTACCCTAAAAGTAGGAACTCACTGTCTGTCGTGTAACTCGCGACAAGGCTAGGTTTCCTCTCCCAGCGGTGTTTTCAAGAGAAAAAGATGAAGAAAATGTGACTTGTTACAAGTAAAGTGTTAGAATTGTACCGCATAAAAGGTAGAAATTACATGAGTATAAAGTAGCTATGTTTTCATTAGCAAGCCAGAGGAAACCCAAGATGGAAGGCCTGAGAATCAGCACGGAACAATTTCCTGCTTCTTCTCCAAGTTCACATTGCTTTTTAGAAGCCTCAGAGACACAGCCGCAGACGCTTCCTGGAGAGAACAAAAATCTGCAAAACTCCAGATGGCAGTACCAAGTAATTTCATATTTGTAAATGAAGACTACAAGAGTAGAAATGAAGTTACAATACACCAATATCAGGGATTACTTTGCAGAAAGTCTGATGAAGGTTAATTAACAAGTGTGTTAGAGAAAGTGAGACCCAATAGTTTTTGGAATAGAGAATATAGAAAATAAATTAGGAGTTGCTAAGAATAAAGATTACAGAATGACATAAAAAACACACACACAAAAAAAACTAAAGCTCTTGGGAAAGTAGAAACAAAAAGAAATAACAAAATTAGCAGTCAGCAGCATTCTCTACCAACCATAAACAATTCCAAAGAATATCAACAATAATAAGGCAAAGCATTTTGCTACCTGGTGAATCTCAGCAAAAATAATACCACTGTATAAGTATGCTGAAATATAAGAAGCAGAGGATACTATACTACTATTTATAAAAACCCCACTCTTAGGGAAGCACCTGTGGCTCAGAGGAGTATGGCGCCAGTCCCATATGCCAGAGGTGGTGAGTTCAAACCCAGCCCTGGCCAAAACTTGCAAAAATAAAAAAAAACTCTACGCCTGAAAAATGCGGGGGACTACTGTTTTTATTTTTAACAATGACAACTCTAGCTCTGCTTCATTCCCAACACCTCTTAAAACAAAAACATTTATGACATCTAGTCGAGTATAAAAATTCAGTAGTATAACAGACCAGCTTCCCAACAGAATTTATTCCAAAACAGACACTCCCAACCCTTTTTAAGCCCTTCACTAATAAGCCTTGTATTAAGCACAACCTAACTCCCTCTCAGTGACGCAGCCCACAGTTCACCACGGTGTACTGGGTCTCCCTTCCTGTAGCAAGTTGATAAATCCAATTTTATTCAATACTCCCTAAATCATGAAAGTTCACTGTCATGTATCATGAGGATTGGAAGGAGAATTGGAAGGATTTTTTCTTTTTTTTTGTAGAGATAGTCTCACTTTATCACCTTTGGTAGAGTGTCCTGGCGTCACACAGCTCACAGCAACCTCCAACTCCTAGGCTTAGACGATTCTCTCGCCTCAGCCTCCCAAGTAGCTGGGCAACCCCCGGCTGTTTTTCTGTTTTGCAGTTCGGCCAAGGCTGGGTTTGAACCGGCCACCTTCGGTATATGGGGTTGGCGCCCTAGTCGATGAGCCACAGGTGCTGCCGAGAATTGGAAGGATTTTTAATGGGTGGAAGACTCTCTTCCGATGTGGAAACATAAGAATCAATTGTCACATTCAAAATTTACCAGAGAAGGGGCAGCATTCTCAGCTCATTATCTACATTTCTTTCTCTTCGTTTCTTAAAACAGGGGTCACTTGGGTTAGGTGCAGTGGCTAGGGTATCTGAGATAAATTATAACTTCTAATTTTATCTACCGGGCTGGACATCAGTTCCTGTCATCTGGCATAAGTCAAGGATTCTGATCACATAGGTAGACAATGCTTGATAAAAGGGGTCAATAGTGCCTTGACTAGAATTTGTCATTTTTAGACATCTGAGATAGTATGCCCACAAAAGCAAAAAGTAAAATAAAATAAACTGCATTTAGGTTTTAAAAACTTTAAACTCCCACTGCCAAGAGAATGACACATCATTGATAGGGATGCCCCTACAGCTGGTTTTCAAAAGAAGGTGCATGGGGGCGGTGCCTGCAGGTCAAAGGAGTAGGGCGCTGGCCCCATATACCAGAGGTGGCGGGTTCAAACCCAGCCTGGGCAAAAACTGCAAACAAACAAACAAAAAAAAAAAAAGAAGAAGAAGAAGATGCATGGAACAGAATATTAGCTGAGCTAATAGTCTATTGTCTGGAACCCTCAGCATTTTGGGATTGCTTATGTTGGCAGCAGAGGTTGACTGAGGGACTGTGTCTCTGGAACAGGAACAACACTATGAATGAAACATGAGGCCTATGTTCTTCACATGTCACTCTCAAATTATTAATTTTTATAATTGTGCAATAATATCTGCTACTTTGTGACTAATTCTATATTAATCCTGAGCCTGTTTCTCTCCCGCTATGTCATCTACAAATGTTTTGGTGTCTTCGATACATTCAGGATGTTGTTGGTAAATGGATCATTATCTTTTCTTCCAACCCAAATCTAGTCACAGTCCAGGTAATTTATGATCCATGTAGATAATTTGCTTGTAGTAAATAATATCTCTCTTTGTATTAAGAGACAATCTTGAATTTAGTCTGGCCTCTTGACTTGCTGAGGTTGTCTGGGATGCAGAGTTCAAGAAATCTTGCAGCTCTGACCTCACCAGCCTGGAACGCCACCCTGAGAGCACAGGAAGGAACTAAGGTGGTGCATCCATGGGAGGGAGAACAATGGTTTCCCACACAAAAGCCAACACTAACTCCAGACATAGGAGAAGTACTAAATCATTTCTTTGTAAGCCACTACATTTTCTGGATATTTGTTTCAAAATAAGAATTGACAAAAGTTTTCATCCAAAAATTTTAATTCATTGTTTTTTAATAATCTCACTCTCAATAACCTTCTCTCCTCAATAACAACTCTTGGCAATACTCTCAAGCTTGTCACCATCCAGACTGTTCTATCACTGATAACTTTGGGCCAAATATCTCACTTCTCCTACTATGACTTCCCCCTTTTTGTTTTTTTTTTTCCTTTTTCTATCACCTTTCATTCATTTGGTCTCTCCATTCTTTCCAGATCTAGTTTCCTTCAGACCCTTCTTCTTTCTTTTCCTGTTTGGAAGGTAACACTAAACCACTAAACCATTTTCCTTCTGACATGGTGGATGTACCTTAGACAACTGCCTACCCAAACTCTTCACATTATCATGCAATTGACTTTCTTCACACAATCAACTAATATCGGGGGTGTGGGTCACAAATGATTTCTCTTTTTGTCTCATTTCCTTTTTACCTCAATAATCAGACACGCAAGTTCTGTGTTCTTTTACCCAATTGTATACATTGGGGAGCTGAGACCAAGATGTGTTAATTAAGTTGTACAGAGCTTCATGGGCAATAAATGTTAGAGGCAAGATTCAGCTGTCAAAGACCTTGTGTTTTATGTTTCGTCAAACTAATTTATTTTATTCCATTTTATTTTTAATATTAACTTAGAGGGAAAATGTGAAATTAGAAATGATGTGCTGAAAATGGCAGATATATTTTCAGCTCTGAAATGATACCTTTGACTAGTCATCTTTAGTAGAAGAAAAGTAGAATGTGCTATATTGTGTCGTATCATTCACCAGCATGTAAATTGTAAATGACTTTCAGATCTAATTTCTACGGACTTCATTGGAAAAACAGTGAAACATTTAACTTCCTTGTTTATTACCCGCCTATGCTTCTTGATGATATGTATGAGAGGTAAATCTGAATTTAGGAAGCAATATAGTGGACTTGGATTTGATATACGATGTTTTTCATATATCATAGTATGTGGTTAACTTCCTGAGCCTTGTAAAAAGAAAACTATTTGTGAATATTTTTAAGTATAATAGTAAAGAATGTTTAATTTGATAGTCTATTAGATTAAAAAATGAAAATAATAATGAAATGAGCAAATTAATTTGTTTATATGTTTGGTTTCCATCTTTATACTTAGTGTTTATAATGAAGAAAGAGAGAAAATATTAGTTAAATTCAAGTGAATGAAAATGGGAACATGGGCGACTGAGCGCAGGGGTCCGTGGTGGTTCCTCCTCTCATCAACTATGGTCCTTCGTTTCTTTTCTTCTTTCTCTTTTTCTGCTTCCACTCATCTATCCAGTTTTGTATCCTACTTGTTAGTCTTTTGTGGACCAGGGCCTTTAATTATAATCTAAACTCTATGCTTTTCTTGCTTGTGCTATTTGGAATTATTTTTTATCTCTTCTGTGTTAGTTGTCATACACAATAACACTGCACAATGGTTGTCCTTTTCTGATTAAAAAAAAATCTGATATACCAGCTACAAAAAAAAACACAAAAAAACCAGACAACAGCCAAGGCTTCAAGACAGGGCTACCGGAATAGGAAAACCAGAACATGTTTAAATGCACAAGAAAGTGGAAACTCGCACACACGAAGATCAAAACCGAATAGCCTTTGATTAGATGTTCCCCAACAGAAAGTGTAAGTTTCTGAGCACAGGTGTGAGCCGCTTTGCGGGGAACTTGCTCCCTGGAAGCGCACCTGCCATCACGCACGCGCAGTGGCGCGTACAGGGTCTCCAGCCTGCCCGGTTTGGGTTCTTGCTCATTTCGCGCCATGTCGTCAGCGACAATTTCTGTGAATTCTCATCCTTTCTGATTGGTCTTTGTACTTCACAATTAAACACTTTTACACAAAGAGACACACGCCATGGAATATGGGCCGGAGGCTTTTTCTACTTAGCTGTCTAAAGGTAAACTGACAATACCTAGGGCTGCAGACAGTATGCTTCGAGTTGTTATATAGTTAGCTTTTGGTCACCGGTATTTGCTTTTTATATTAAATGTATGTGAACTAAAGGCATTGGTAAGGAAAGATAAAAACTGCAAGTGATGTAATATAAAAGCCCTCAAGCTGAAAACAAAATATGGGAGTGATCTGACACAAAGTCTTATCCTTGTACCCAGAATCACCTCGTTACCATCTTTCTCCTGTAATACTGGCTATCAAAATTAATGTAGACTCCAAGGAATAACTTGAGTTCTCTACTATGGATTTAGTTCATCTAGTCCTTACCCCAGATTATTGGAATCATGTAAGATATTGAACAGTAACAACATCTTATTTGTGTATTTTTCCAAGCCTCACCTCTAACTTACTCTGAGTCCTTACACAACATACATTTGTTTCAGTGAATCTTAGGAACAAAACAGTCTGTTCTATATGTATACACATATGCATAATTATTTCAGGAACAAATACACATACATATTTAAAATGTATGTAAATATTTCTAATTATATATGTATAAATTCATTTATAATATGTAAATATTTCTAATTATATATGTATAATTTTCTAATTCATAAAACTGTACATTTTATATGGGTATACTTGAAGATAGAGTGGTGCATGTTCTATTTTAAAGGATCTCCCACTACTGTTCTTTATTAGTTTTTTTTTTTTTAACTCTAGCAATAGATCTATAAAAAACATAAATTTCCTTTCTCAAAAAACAAACCACTGAGCAAAAATAGAAATTTGAAGAGTCAGGCTGTCTCCCTTCAGCAGAGGCTGCAAAGTCCATGACCCTGAGCAGAGCAGGCCCTTCCTGGCCTGGAGCAGATACTGTCTCGGTGACGGCTACCAGTGAAGCTAGGAGGCTTGTTCTCCCAGACCCCATAAGACAAACAATACCCACATGCCCTAGTCTTTCATTATCCTTTGTTATTATTTAAATTTCATACTGTTTTAGTCTCTTCAAAAGTTCAGAAATAAATACCAACTTTACCGTAAGAACCTTATACAAACAAGCCCTGACCAAATTATAAACCAACTAGAATGTGTAAGTTGGGACAGAGCAGTGACAACATCTCACACCTTCAGCCATGCCTGGCTTTCGGGGTTACCTATTCCATTTCTGTACTTCTAGGCCAAATTTCTGATCCTAAGGCAATTTATGAGACATGACAATTAACATGGTTTACATTTTAAACATAGACAAAGAACTCTGAGTTTTTCCCTGGTGGCAAATCTTTATCCTTGGAAGATAAATGTGTTATTTTAGAAGTGGTCAGTACTTTTTAGAGCCCAGCATGGCATAATTTTAGTATTACTATGTCAAGTCAAAATTGAAACGCAACTACAAAACCTTTCTTTGTGCCCTAAACACTGATCCTGGAATGTTTATAGTACTCCCAAAGTAAATTTTCAAAAATGATTAGGTAATGATGATAGCTCACAAATTAATCTACAGGTAATGTATTGTATATAGAAACTTGATTCTAGACCTTCTCAAGTTCACAGAACTTGTTTGTTGCAGAGTTGCATCTTCCTGACTTCTGGACTTTTATCATTTTGCTACATCTCTTGATTCTCCCAAATAATCTAAAATATAAACTTGTTGCTTATCTTGTTGCAGATGTGAATTGCCTCTGTTTTTTTAAGCAAACACATCAAGCCCATCACAACAGCTTTCTCAAATTCATTCTCCCCACAGATCCAGGTCCCAGTTGTGTCTTCAGGAAAATCTACACTAAATTTTGCCTGTGTGTTATTGTCCCTTCATGGTACATTTCATATTTCTTCCTTATAGCATATCTGATAGTTACAACTAATTATTTGCTACTAAATATCTACTTCTTTCTAGCTTATAAATTCCAGAAGGAATCTTGATTCTCTAGTCTGCTGATACATCTTCACCACCGAGCACAGTGCCTATCAGATACAGGTATTCAAATTTTATATTGAATAAAATAATGAACTCTCTCATATATTTTTGGATAATGGGGAAAAGAGCATAGACTATGGGATTCCAGGAAATCAGAGTTTTTATCTCTTTCTACCATACATAGGTATGTTTTTATAAGCAAATTCAAATTTCTCAACTGTATGTTGAGATAATTTATCCTAGTATTTACTAGAATGTTCTTTGGGTATCTTATATTCAGAATGTACCTGGCAAATACATAGTAAATGAAAGTAGCTTACAATTGTATGACAGTTTGGAAGAATATATTACTAGCATAAGAATTGTCATTCTATGAACATCTAGTAGGTATTCTGAATTATTATAGGGAAAGCAGTATGATGAGGCTTAAGTATAATGCCAGGGATATGAGACCCTGAATTGGTGTCTGATAGACAGGAACTCTAATCAAAACAGCCTTAACATTACTCTTAGCTTAACTAAAAGTTAGATAGATTCTTTCCTGAATATAGTTTTTGACCTCTCTTTCTTTGAGCATCTATTTTAGAACATTTATAATTATAAATTATTTATCTGCCCCTATGAAATATAGGTAATCCTTCTCACAGATTCTCATCAGCTTTATAACCAAGTGAGTGTCATGGTAAGGCCTGGAGACCATTGAAACTTAATCATTAAAGAAGATAGCATCCCTACCTCTGAGTCTTTGCATGAAGGAAGGAGTCTAACTTCTATAGGTGCCAAAACACAGGCGGCCTAATTGCAGACAAAAACCTTTGCAGCCTCAGAACTAACCTACCATGTTGAGCACATTCCATTGATAACCTCCTCTTTTTTTTGTTAATTGAATCATAGCTGAGTACATTAGTGCAATCAAGGGGTACAATGTGCTGTTTTCATATACAATCTGAACTATTTTCATCAAACTGATTAACATAGTCTTCATGGCATTTTCTTAGATATTGTATGAAGACATTTGTATTCTGCATTTAGTAAATTTCGCCTGTACCCTTCTAAGATGCACCATAGGCGTGGCCCCACCAATTACCTTCCCTCCACCCATCCTCCTCCCTCCCCTTCCCTCCCTTGTCCCTTTCCCCATTTCTTGTGCTATAATTGGGTTATAGGCTTCATATGAAAGCTATAAATTAGCTTCATAGTAGGGCTGAGTACATTGGATACTTTTTCTTCAATTCTTGAGATAACCTCCTTTTTAACATCTTCCAGAATTATGTACTAGCTCACCCCAGTTCTTAAATATCATCACACTTTTTGTTATAAAAGCATGAACACAATTTTTTTCCCCAAGTGAAAAAGCCTTGAAGAAAATCTTCCTCGCTTGTTGTCCTTCAACAACTCCAATCCCATGTGAGCAATTTAGTAACCATGGAACATGGAACAAGTTATTTTGTGCTCTAAACTCTTGTTTTCTAATTCATACAATTGAGAAGTTTGCACTCAGCCATGTTACAAGAATTATGTGCCTGGAGTTTTCAATACATACCATGTCTGATATATTAATTATAAGCACTAATTATTAATTAATTGAATAAAGTACTTCAATCAATTATAAATATATAATCTTATATTATATAATTATTTTAGAACCTGAAAACAAAGCTTTTTACGTCAAAATGATTTTGCAGTTAAAATAACTGTAGCCATTTAAGACTAATATGGGATTAATTTAATCTAGTCATCAGGCTAGAAGTTCTGATAACTTTCTCAAGGGTACTCAAGAATGACCCAATAAAAATTGAGTATTCACAATTAATCTGAATTGATTGTTAAAAGGAATGTGTAAATAATAAAATGGAGACAGCAAAATACATTTTCTGGACATTTGATAGAGAAAACAATATAATTTTTTCTTTCTTTTTTTTTTGGTAGAGACAGAGTCTCATTTTCTCGCCCCTCGGTAGAGTGCTGTAGCGTCACAGCTCACAGCAACCTCCAACTCCTGGGCTTAGGCGATTTTCTTGCCTCAGCCTCCTGAGTAGCTGGGACTACAGGCGCCCACCAGAACACCCAGCTATTTTTTTTGTTGCAGTTGGCCAGGACCGGGGTCTCTGCATGTGGGCACTGAGCAACAGGCGCTGCCCAAACAATACAATTTTGATTTCAAGTTGTTTAAGGAATGTGGTCTCATCAAAACCTCTTAAGGAATAGGACTTTTAAAGACAACACCCAAAATATTTATTGCAAACAGCTGTCAGAGAATGGCATCAACCTTAACAGAGGCATTTAGAAAGCTGAACTTCAGAAATTAGGATAGCACTTTCTTGTCAAGTCCACTGTTTTTTTGTCTCAGTGTTATGCAATAGACTAAAACCTTCATATTCCTTCTGAGTGCCTCAAATGGGTCATACTCTATGATATTAATAGTTGGGATTGGTGTTCTTAATTCAATTTTTTTCTTTAAAATACATTATTAATTATACTTTTGTTCTGTCCTTCTCTCCCTTGCATCTTTTTTGTCAGGGTATATTGGCTGACATTTTCTCTACAGCTAGCTCAATAACAACAGTTACTGCTTCCTTAGAAATTGCTAATCTTACTATTAATACATTTTCTATACCTGTGTTGCACAATGTGGGTTAGATTCATACCTGCAGATAAACCCTGTTATTCTTCCCACCTGCTATTCTATTTAATCACAATACGCTAATTTATAGTCTATAAAATGCTTGCCTTAAATGAGAAATAAATAATGGAAGAAAGTGATATATTCTCTTACCATTGTCAATTCTAACTTCAAGATTAAACTTTTCCTTTCACATTCATAGAATCTAATGCCAAGCTATAATTACAGAGGTTTCCTTTAATGTTTCTTTTTTTTTAATGTTTCCAACCATTTAAAATTCATGAATAGCTGTTTTTAAATTTTCCAGTTTTGGGCAGTCAATGCAGTCCATTTCCTAACATAATTATACATTGTCTGAGAAAGGTCGGAACTACAGCAGCCCATATGTTGAGTGACAAGCCAGGTTCTGTAAAACAGCAACTGAATTATATTGGTTATTTGTTTTCCCATTGTGCTCGAAATTTCAGGTGATTAAATCCTTAAAATGTATTTTAGAATTGGGTGATTAAATCTTGTCAGGTAATTTTAAACCTTTAGAGGCATCATACCACAAAAACATTTTAATATCTTTGATTTTACTCTATCAAAAACAAATTACTTTTCCAGTATAAATATCTGGGGCTTACAATGAGCCCTATCTGTCGATATCACAATGTGACAGCATTCAGACACTTGTTCTCTGCAAAGGCAGTGACTCTGCTATTTGTCACTAAGCAACATTCAGAAACAATTTCCCCTTTTCTATTATCATGCAAAATGTGTTCAGGACAAAAAATGCACACAGAGAAAATTACTCCTCCGGTGAGATATTTTGACACAAAAAATCTTTCCTCATCAAAGATGAAAAGCACCTTGTCACTCACTTCTAATTTCCGCCTCATTTCTGTCAATGTGGAGAGACTTCAACTCCCAGTGGCAACATCACAGTAGCATTTACTAACATGCGGAGTTGAATTCGGCCTGCGAGCAGCATTCGCTGAACTCAGCTGGGTCTGAGGAGATGCATGCTGACAGGGTGATTTTTAATTATATCTATTAATCTTCTTTAAAGTCAAAGAAAGGACTTTCTTTTTCTTGTTGCATAAATATTTGCTTTTTATCTTTGATATCAATGGAGAGTTTCTTTCCCCATCCTTTGGTAAAATGCCTGTGGCATTAAAGTGTAATGATTACCAACATTCACACCAGGAGAATCAATTTGAAGAGTTGTAAACTTATTAAACATTAAAATAAAGCATTTCCTGTTCTGTGATTGTGATTAATATCCATAACCAAATGAGCTGGGCAGGAATGAAGGGTGTGGAGGGTGAACAGAACAGATGCAAAGTCATTAACTACCTTGGGAAGCATTTGCTTAGAAGAATTATAATTCCGGCTACTCACTTGCAAAAGATTTTCCAGGCAGGGCATTCAGAAACAGAGAAAAGAAAGTAATTATTAGTGAGCAAGCCACCAACGGTATTAAAGCTTTCAGGAACTCCACTTTGTACTAAAGCCAGATTCCAAGGGGTCCTATAGAGCTGATCTGTTAACCGTAAGGGAGGATGAGATGCTGGGATCTCAGGGTTTTCCTCTGGCAACTCCACATTCATGATACCAGAGCTAAAACTTTCTTTAATAGTCTCTCCTCTAGGACGATTCTGATGGAAAAGAATTTCTAAGAAAAAGCATCCATAGTATATTTCGAGTGGGGTGCAAGAGAAAAATGTTATATGCTCCCTTACCGTTATATCATTGCTATTTGCATTGACTTGCCATTTCTATTTCAAATCAATTATGCCATATTTGATTAACTGTGACTCAAAAATAGCATAATATTTTCATTCAGTAAGAATTTATGAGGAGCTGTTATGTTGCAGACCCTTTACTAAACACTGGAAGTACTACGATGAATTGGAAAACATCTGTGTTCTTAAGGAGACAAAGTTATTTCATATCACATCTCATTTCTCTGGAAACATAGCATCAAGATTAGAATTCAAATAATAACCAATGTCTTCTACCAGGAGGGCCCTAATTAGACTGTTTGGTGTTTTCCCTACCTTTAATATTGGACTGCCTCAAAAAATTTCTAAAATTATTTTCTTTTCTCTCAAAAAGTTCTATGAGGTAGTGTGGTGGCATAAAGTCTACAAAATTTGAATAAGAAGAACTGAGGGTAAATTTCTGTCTTTCTACTGTGTCAATTTCCAAAAGTATACATTTTCAAAAACTTTATTTTGCCTATTATCACTGTTTGCTGTTATTCACTGAATGTTTATTATATGCTGGGCATGATGCTAAACTAAATGCATATGTGTTTTCATTAAGTCCACCTAAGCAAACTCTAAGAAATGTACAGGCAAAATATTCCTTCAGAAGATGAAAAGGGACTTGAGAGTTCGAGGGATTAGGAATATTATACAGTGTCAAGGCCTGGAGTGGAGGAACTGGAGAGCAGAACGAAGCCGAGCTAAGTTGACAGCCAAACTCAAGCGCTCACCTTTATGTCAGTTGGCCTCTTCCTGTTTATCTAATGTAGATCCCTAATTAGATTTTGTATACCCTTCCTCCAAGGCAAAAGCAATAGCCTTTCAAGTAGTCTCTGTCTTAAATCTTCTCCCCTCAAAGCAGTCCTTCTTCAGCTGCCCAAGTTATCTATCTGAGATATTGATCTCACATTCTACTGATGCCCCAAACTTCTCAATAGCACCTGTGGATCTCTTGAGAAATTCCCCAAAGCACAAACTCCCCCCTCCACGCTGGCTAGCTCAACTCCTGTACAGCTTCATCACTCCCAGAATATCTTTCTTATACTCCCTTTCCCCCAGACCTCGCTCCATGCTAGTAATTTAATCACAGTGAGAAAGGAAGGTATCTTGTTCTCACAAAATGACTGGAGAGTTCGGCTTAAATCTGAATAAAATTTTTAAAAAAAATCTTTATACTTCGATATTATGAACACTGTTATTGGTTAAAATATCACATAGTTTTGAACCTTTGCTTGCCCCATGAACTAAAGTAGATCATACAAAAAGCCAGGTCTTGCCCCTTTCTCTTTAATCAATTACCTCATCCATATCCTCGGACCAAATTCTAGAGAAGAGTCTACAGTTACTTTTTGCAAGGAGGTAACCTTAAATAAGCTTAAATAATTTAAACAGCACCGTGTGTACTTCTGCAAGCAAAATATGCTAAATATATGTTAGATAAGCTAGAAAAATTAGCATATTATGCTAATCTTATGACCACCTGAGTATTTGAGTGAAAATAAGAATTTATTATTGTTGTAAACTGTGATAGTTAAGAAAGTTAATATAGTCAGTCTACTGATATTTCTAAGCTTTGCAACAAGCAATTCAATTTAGTTAAATTAATCTAATTAAAATTTAGACACAATTAGCACACTGATTAAAACCTTAATTTATAAACCCCACTTTTTTGTCTTTTATTAATATTGCATGATTTATAAATTTTATCAAAGTTTATTTTATTTATTATTTCATTTCCATACAATCTTTGTATGGATATTTGCTATTTTAAAACATGTAGAAAAACCTTGCTTCTTTTTAGGAAGCATGATTAACCAGAAATTGGCAGACCTTTGTTCTACATTGTTCCAATCATTTTATAATTATGCTGTCATTAAATTTTTTTGACAGGTCAAGGAAAGATAATTTTTTCTTTTATTTCAAGGCAACAAATCTAGTGATAGCCCCAAGATAACAAAGCAAGTGATATTTCTAAATAAATGAACCATCAGTAACCATGAAAAATAATTCCTTATTTATAACTGTGATGACAAATTTTTCATTCACGATTGTGTGTTTGTTATCCTTGCTGTGTTTCTTTGGTCCTTTATCTGGGGATGCCTATGAGATTTGCGTTGACCAATGAAATATGAACAAAATTGACAAAATTAGTAAGTTAATTGTCCAGGAATGCTTTGAACACATTGTGTGTTTTTGCTTGCTGTATTGGTGCTGTCCTCGGTTGCTCCAGTGGGTTGTCATTCAGAGCGGGACAGCTCTAATCCTTACCGAACCTAGCACCTCAGGCTCCACCCATGAATATGAATGCAAAATAAACTTGGTTATTTAACATTTAGCTTCTTTTTGTACAGCATAAATTGACTAACAGTGTTACTTAGAAATTTACATCCCGTTTCCACATTTCCTTTGACAAATTATTGACAAATGGCTGGTAAAAACCCTTTGTGAAGTAGCTTGACAATCACAAATAATCAAATACTTAGGAGTAAATTCAAAGAGATGACAACCTTTCCTACTAGAAACCACTGAACTACAAAATATTGCTGAAAGAAATTAAAGAAGACATGAATAAATGGAAAGACATCCTGTTCTCATGAATTAGATGACAAAATTATTAAGATGACAGTGCTGCTCAAAGCAATCTGTAGATTCACTACAATCCTTATCAAAACCCCATAGCTCCCTTTCTGAAAAGAAAATAAAACATCCATCAAAAAAAATTTATATAGAAACTCAAGAGAGTTGAATAGCTGATACAATCTTGAAAAATAAAAATGAAGTTGAAAGATTCATACTTTCTGACTCTAAAACTTACTACACATGTAGTAATCAAAACAGGATAGTATTAGCACCAGGAAAACACATTGGCCAAAAAAATAGAATAGAGATCCTGGAAATATACTTTCACATATATAGTACACTTATTTTTGACAAGGGTGCCAAGACCATTCAGGGACATAGCAGTCTTTTTAACAAATTATACTGGAAAAACTAGATATCACATACAAAGGGACAAAGTAGGACAATTATCTTACATAGTAGGCAAAAATTAAATCATACTGTTTCAAAGTCTTAAATAGAAGAGCTAAAAGTATTAAACTGTTAGAAGAAAACATATGGAGAAATCTTCATGAGCTTGAGCTTCTAAAATCTTTTAGATAATGAGACTTAAAACACAGGAAAATACTTAATTGAAGTTTATCAAAATTAGCAACTTTATGTAGCAAAAGACTCCAATAAAATAGTGAAAAAACAACCCACAGAATGGGATAAACCATTTTCAAATTATATTCATGATAAGAATCATTACCCATAATATATAAAGAACGTAAAACTCAGCAACTTTAGTAATTAAAGATATTATGACTTCTCTTTTCTTTGCATACAAATGCTATAAATAAACCTTTCAGAATCCTTTAATGACAAAAGTTGAGTATCTTTCTATTTGCTTAATAATCATTATCATATTCTTTTCGAAAAATATCTGTTTAGGTCTTTTGCCCATTTTTGATTTATTTATTTTATCTTTTTATTTATTTTTTATTTCTTTGCAGTTTTTGGCTGGGTCTGGGTTTGCACCAGCCTCCTCTGGTATATGGGGCCGGCGCCCTACTCCTTTGAGCCACAGGAGGCCGCCATTTGCCCATTTTTGAATTGGATTGTTTATTTTGTAATTGTTGAGTATTTGGTTCTGTATGTATTCTGGGTGTGATTTTGGTGGGCTCAGGGGCAGTAGCCTCACTCCAGGGTACATAAGCAGTAAACCTTGGCTATGAGTGTGCAGGACTACTGCTAGTTGTACAGAGAGCAAAAGATGTCACTGTCTCCATTTACATTTCCAAGAATGCCTCAGAGAGCAATGGGACCTAGGTAGAGAGCTCCCTCATGGTCAGGGCCACTAAAGGTGGTCCCTCCCCCCCAGAGTAAGGTCCCGAGGAGCAGCAGGGGCAAGGTTGCGCCCAAGACCTTAGAACAGCAGAGCAGCCAGGATGTATTTTCATCATGGGAGAGCCGCAGACCTGTAACCCCGAGGGTTGTTCCATGAGCTATGTACAGCAAACCTGTGGGGGCAAGGCCTCCTAGGGCCTTGTGGGTGAGGCTCCCTAAGCCCCAGTTAACTGGAAGGTGGGACATGGAATCAGAGAAACTATTTCCAACATAAAGTTTCAATGCTGTTTGCCCTGTGGGTTTGGTACATACATAGAACCTCTCCCTTCTCACTGCTCCCTTGTGGAGCGGGAATGTCTATCCTATGCTTTCCCCAGCATTGCATGTGGGACGCTCCTAACTTGCCTGTATTCATGGGCACCCAGCTGGAGGAAAATCTGCCTCAACATGAATCATACCTTGAGTGTCACTCATATCTGATATAGAAGATATTTAATTTTTATTAATTTTATTTCAGAAAGTTTGGGGTACATGTTATGTTTACATAATTTGCTTTTGTACAGACTGAGTCAAAGTTATACCTGTAAGTGTGCCCTTGACTCGGACAGTGTGCCCTGCACCCACCAGCTGTGAATTTACCCTTTAGATGACATTTAAATGATACTTTGGAGCCGACACTGGGAATCTGAAGGGCATAAATGTATTTTGCATGGGAGGACATAAACTGGCTGGCCAGAGGTAGACTACAATGGTCTGGATGTCTATGTCTCTCCAAAATTCATATGCTGAAATTCAAGCTCTAAGTGGTGGAAGTGAGGTGTAGGGCCTTCAGGAAGTGACTCAGGCATGAAGGGAAGTGGGTCCCTACAAAATCATTGAAGAGCCTGCACATCGCTTCTGCTCCTCTGCCTTTGACAATCATAGAGTTACCATCTGTGAAGAACAACCCTCATCAGACATCAAATCGAACTTGAACTTGGATTTTCCAGCCTCCATGACCATGATCAATGAATTTGTTATTTGTGAATTTCCCACTCTAGATATTTTGTTATAGCAGCAAAATGAACTAAGAAAAGTGGTTTTCGTCTTGTATTAATAGATAAGGACCTGAAAGTAAGAGAAACTAAATAGTTTAACTGATACAGTTACTATGTGATAGAGCCTAGGATCTAATCCATGGTTTCCTGAACACAAAATCCATACTCATTTGGCTTCTCTTGCTGTCTCCCAAATAACCACTTCTATCCTCATCCTGACTCCCAAGAATACTGAGCATTTTTTAAAATGCATTTTGTTTTGTTATGTCTTTTTTAAAGCATATTACACATGCTAGTTTATTCCATCCTTGCCACTCTGTAAATTAATTTTTATTCTATTTTTATCGATAGAAAAAGTTTATTGTTACGTGTCAATTTTGTAACAATACACTTGATCTTAGCCAAAAGGCCGAGAAGTGATAATTCTGTAACAATAAAAGAGAAAGGCCAGGATAAAACTTTTTAAGTCAGGTAGCTAATATTGCTAACTTTAAAGTGAAATTGTCTTGGTTCAAATCTGGCTCTACTAACTGACTTGCTAGTGACAGCGGGTAAGTTACAAAGTCACTTCAGGTGTTTGCACATTAGTCCTTTCATCTGCAAAGATTCTTCTGAGGATAAAATCACATTAATTCACAAAGTGTCGAGATCAACGCCTAGAGATCAGACTTTTGGCAGACTTTTGTGGGGTTACATTGTCTGGTCTATGTTTAGTTACAGTCAAACACCAAGAATCTCACATTATTCGACTTGATATTTAAAATACATGATATTGACTGGGTGGCGACTTATGCCTATAATATCAGTACTCTGGGAGGCCAAGCTGGGTGGATTGTTTGAGTTTAGGAGTTTGAGATCAGTCTGAGCAAGAGCGAGACCTCATTTCTACTAAAATAGAAAAATTAGTTGAGTGGGTGCCTATAATTCCAGCTACTTGAGAGGTTGAGACAAAAGGATCATTTGAGCCTAAGAGTTTGAGATTGCTGTGAGCTAGGGTGAGAGGTACTCTACCAAAGGCAACAGCATGAGATTCTGTATCAAAAAAAAAAAAAGTCATTATATTATGTATGTATTTATTATATAGATGATATATGTTGTCCATTGAAGAATATGTTCCTGAATGCAAAATCCTGCTAATTTTGTATGAAAAGTTTATAAATGGAAAATATTGTGCAACCAATATTTGTGAATTTCAGTAGAAATGATTTAAATTGAATTCGTTCTCTAATTTTAGAATTTTTGAAAATTTTGAAGTTTAGAGAAAACATTTTAATTTTTGGCAATAAGACAATTGTGTTTAAAGGAGATTCTGATGAAACTTCAAACAAAAAGAGAAATGTTAATTGCAATATGAACAGATTTTTTCCACTCAGAACTTTTTCTGCTTTTTTTAGATTATTGAACAGGTCAATTAATTATTGTTTAATTTCATTTTGAATTTATTTCTGCATAGTGAGAGATATACATACAATCATTGCAGACAAAATTGTGAGGTTCTGAGTTTTCCCGATGTAATCTAATTATGCAATCATACACAGAATCAGTGCTAACAGCAATGTTCTAGACGCTTGCTAAAAATAAATTTACGTTTTGTCATTTGGATTTTAAATTTAATTTTGAAATAACATTTTCATTCAATGCTCTTCTATTTTATTGGTGTCTCATATTAATGTTGACCTGAAACACACAATAAATTAAGAGTACATTTCTTCAACATCATTAACTAGATTAAGGCATTCTATTTGGTGTAATCAGAAGAAATGTAACGGCATTGAAAAAGTGGAACACTTGCTGTAAGGACTATTTTTTGCCATTTCATCCTTTAGTCTCTCGAACTTTTTTAAAGGAGAGATGGTACGGTCTTAATATTGACAGATAGTAAAGTGAATCACAGGTGAGAGATCTGAACACGGTAAGTAGAATGTCTGGTTCTTCCTGATACCTACTTTGTAAGTGTTCTCTGTCATTGTAACACTGAATAGCGTTAACTTACATTTATTATAACACTTGTCAGGTGGCCCCGGTGGCTCATCGAGTAGGACGACAGCCCCATATACCGAAGGTGGCGGGTTCAAACCCGGCCTCGGCTGAACTGCAAAACAGAAAAATAGCCAGGTGTTGTGGCAGGCACCTGTAGTCCCAGCTACTCGGGAGGCTAAGGCAAGAGAATCACCTGACCCCAGGAGTCGGAGGTTGCTGTGAGCTGTGTGACGCCACAGCACTCTATCGAGGGAAAAAAAAAAAACACTTGTCCCTTGAGAAATTATTTTCACACAACCTAATCTGATTATACAAGTAAGCTAAAACCCATTGTGATGAAAGTTTATTTTGTTATTTTGCATAAAGCACAATGCTCACTTCCGAGTTTTAATATTCCAGTGGGAATTCTTCATTGGTCTTCCATGATTCTCAATGGTGCTTCAGTTATTTGTTCTACTGATAAACTTCTGCATATATGTATGTGTAGGTGTACATGTATATATATTTCCAAGCTAGCAAATAAATTCTATAACATAAAATATATAATACTGTTATTTATTTTCATTTATGAAGAAAAATCTTCCCTACAATATTAGTGCATATCTTTGCTCTTTCAGTTGTGAACATCTATTGGGTCACAGGTGTATGTTGGCAACTATTTTGAGTATAAAGGTAATGTTGGAACATGACAATAAGCAAAGAGGTAAGTAAGGTTTGAGAAGCCACAGTGTCAGTAATATCAGTATTTGAAGTTACATAGCTTCAAGTTCAAATGCCACTTCCATCTTTGACTAAAGTATCTAGTATCTTTGGTCAAATTCCTTAAGCTGTCTGAATTTGTCAGCCACTTATATAAAAAAATATTCAATACTCGGACGTTGTGGCAGGTGCATGTGGTCCCGGCTACTTGGAAGGCTGAGGGAAAAGAATCACCTAAGCCCAGGAGTTGGAGGTTGCTGTGAGCTCTGTGACATCACGGCACTCTACCGAAGGCAATAGAGTGAGATGCTGTCTTTACAAAAAAAAAAAAAAATTCAAATTTGCTTCCCTAGATTATGAAATTGTATTAAATTGTGATAAACAAATTAAATTAAACACTTGGCACAAAATATATGCTTAATGATTGTTATTTTTGTTTCCTGATATGTAATCATCATGAAGCTTATTATCTATATGTGTTTGTCATACATAGTAAAGACCCTTCATTCTTTCAAATGTTGAGGTAAGATACTCTTTTAAAATAGAAGCTCAATCTAATACCAAATAAAGAAGCTAATTATTTCTAACTCAAAGCCTGCCAAATGAAAAATTCTATTTGCTTTAATAAGAGTTCTATTAACATCATGTACTAAAAACAATTTGGCTTTATTCCTTGTGTTTTTATGAACATTTATCAAATGCAATTTTACTTTTATGTATTAGAAAGCTACGTTTATTAGATCTTAATCAACCTGGGATTGCTAGTAAAAGGAAATAAATATGCTCTTAAGAGTATTGATAGAACCCTAAGTAGAGTTCTTCCAGATAAGTGTTTGGAAAGTAAAGTCATTAACCCGAACATTGTAAGTTCGCAGAAATGTTTGTTGATTATGTTAGAAAGGGTTGTGGATGAATCATCCTATCCTGCTGACAATGATATAAAAATATGGACCTAGTTTAATAAGATTAACTGGGAAATTTTGAACATGATAAATAAATAAGGCACTCTCTACCCTAATTTTCCAACTGGTACAGCAGAGATTTTTAGTTTCGGTCTCATCTAGCTAAATGGTGAGTGTCAATCCCTTAGTAAACGCTTAATAAAGAGTGGCTCTTATGATTACTTTGAAAAATATTCATGTACCTTTGCAGAGGTCTTGAAGTATACTTGTTTAAAATTGTTTCTAATATTAGAAATGCTGCCAGCAACCCATTTTTTTTTTTTTTTGGTTAAGGCATTATATCTAATACAAAGAAAACATGTCCTTATTAAAATTATATAAAACATGACAGATGCACTTGGTTCTATAGGGACAATGAAATATTAAAGGGATTTATTACTGGTCACAGTCTAAGGAGGGGCAGAGTTATTCATAACATAAACAACTGGGAGCCAAAACCCAATTAAATACAAGTAGTCAGCGAAGAACACCCCACTTTTCATAATTTCACTAATGTTTGTCACAAGCGTGGGTATCGAAACACTCTCCTTTTTCCAGACTACATTTCAGCCATTATCCCTGCCCTTTCCCCCATGGTGGGTATCAGAAAAAGGCTCTGCAGTTCTATCCTTTGCAAGTACAGGGTAATTTGGGGCTATCTGCGGCTTACCATCAAATCCTAGCTGCATGGGTACCTACGGGTTGAAACTATCCTGTTTCTTTATTTTTTTTTTTTCAGTTGATGTGCAGCTTTTTCTCCAAAGAGATTCGCTAGAGCATAGGTTTCATTTTGTAAAGGTTTAATTAATGAATTATTTCAACCACATTTTTATTCCATGCATAGTATCAATGACATAAATACTACAGGTTAACAATATTCTATTGAGTCAAAATAAAATTGTTAACTACATAGAACATCTGTAGCATTGAGCAAGGAATAAAGCAAACAAATAAGTAATATATGTATTTGTAAGTGCAAATAAAGAAAAAAATAAAATATCTTAAGATTGATGGAAAACAAAAATTCCATTAGTTAGGAAAACATAGTGAGGAATGCTGAACTGAGTAGCGGAACTTTGCTCACAGATTTAACAAAATGAGGGAGCAAGCCAAAAGAAAATCAGTGTGTGAGGTCATTCTGGACAGAGGTATAGAAATTTACAGCGCTGAGATAGGAGTATGTACAACACACATACAAGGAGAGAGTGGTAGAAAGAAAGAATGGCAAGGCAGGAAGAGAGAATGAAAAGATACGAACCACACATTTCAAGGTGTCACTAGGGTCATGGTAAGAATTGTTTATGTTGCTTATGTGACTTACATCCACAACAGGTTTTTAAACAGAAAACTGTTAAAATCATATTTATATTTTAAAATAATCACTTTGCTGTTCTGAGATGAATAGGTTAGGGAAGCAAAGATGGAATCAGGGAGAGGAGCTGCGAGGTGAATGGGAGTTCAGGAAATGCATGACAGTGGATTGAACCAGATTCGAGGGTGAAAAGCAACCATATTATGGACCACGTTAAAAGGTATGTTGGTACAATGCACTTAAACATTGAATATGCGTTGGGGTGGGGAAAAGACAGAGGCCACTGATACCTCTCTGTTTTCATTTTTTCAAGGTATATGGTCATAGGGAGAAGTTTGTCTCCATTTAAGTTGTCTTTAATAAAGCTCTAAAATATACTAAAATCTTTGTTTTTATTATTGTTGGGATTTCATTGAGGGTATAAAGAACCAGGTTATACTAATTGCATTGTCAAGCAAAATCCCTCTTCCAAACGTGTTCCTCCCCAAGAGGTGTGTCAAACACCATGACCCCCAAACCCCCTTTCCCTCTCTCTGCTCCCCCATCCCCTATTCCCCCCATGTACTAGGTCATCAATTGTCCTCATGTCAAAATTGAGTATGTTGGATTCTTGCTTCTCCATTCTTGTGATGCATTACTAAGAAGAATGTGTTCCAACTCAACCCAAGTTAGCACAAAAGATATAAAGTCTCCATCTTTTTTAGTGGCTGAATAATATTCCATGGCATACATATATCACAACTTGCTCATCCATTCCTGGGTTGGTGGGCATTTAGGCTGTTTTCACATTTTGATGATTGTAAATAGAGCTGCATTAAACAGTCTAGTGCAGGTGTCCTTATGGTAAAGGATTATTTTTTTTTCCTTCTGGGTAGATCCCTAATAATGGGATTGCAGGATCAAATGGGAGTTCTAATTTGAGTTCTTTGAGGATTCTCCATACTTCCTTACAAAAAGGTTGTATTAGTATGTATTCTCATCAGCAATGTTCCCCTCTCTCTACATCCATACCAGCATCTGCAGCTTTGAGACTTTGTGATGTGGGCCATTCTCACTGGGGTTAGGTGATATCTCAGGGTGGTTTTGATTTGCATTTCTCTAATAATTAGGGATGATGAGTATTTTACATAGGGTTGTTAGCTATTCTTCTGTTTTCTTTTGAGCAGGTTCTATTCATCTCTCTTGGCCATTGATATATATGTTGGTTCTTTTTATGTTGCTTAGTTTGAGTTCTCAGTAGATCTTAGTTATGAATCTTTTGTCTGATTCACAATATGCAAATATCTTTTCCCATTCTGATGACTATATATTTGCTTTGGTTTGTGTGCTATCGTTAACCATAGCTGTACAGAAGGTTTTCAGTTTAATTAAGCCTTATTTTTAAATTTTATTTTATTTTTTTTGCTGCAGTTGCCACTGAAGTCTTCTTCATAAATTCTTTTCTAGGCCAATCCCTTCAAGTGTTCTGCCCTGCTTTCTTCAAGGATTTTTATTGTTTCATGTCTTAGATTTAGGTCTTTTATCCATCTTGAATCAATTTTAGTGAGAGGTGAAAAGTGCAGGTCCAGTTTTGCTCTTTTACATGTGGTTATCCAATTCTCCCAGCACCATTTATTGAATAGGGAGTCTTTCCCCAAGTGTATGTTCTTGCTTGGTTTATCAAGGATTATGTAGCTATGAGATGTTAGCTTCATCTCATGGTTTTCTATTCGGTTCCAGGTGTCTATGTCTCTATTTTTGTGCGAGTACCATGCTGTTTTGATCCGTATGGCCTTGTTGTACACCCTAATCTTTATAGCAATGAAAGTAGACATTGCTATAAAGCAATGGAAAATTCCTTCAACAACTGGGGGCTTGGAAAATTTCTTCAAAAACTGTGGGCTTCTCTGGATCTTAACTGGAACACTGGAAACTCTAATTGATGACCAACTACATTGAAAACATGTCCAAAACTGATAGTAAAGTAGAATGATGATTGGCAAGAGTATCACTGTATTTCAGGGTTTCACAAAATGTGCTTACAATAGTACATTATTTTATCCATTCTGGTTTGTATATATTCATGAACATGTGCATCTATACTGAATGGGCATATATTATATAGTTGGGATTTAATAATGAAGTGAGTGAAAGTCTAATTGATAAGTTGTTCTTAGGAAACTGAAAGTTAAGGGAAGTATCACATATTAATCTAAACATTAATTTATGACATACAATATAATGCTATTTCTAAAAATAGTGTTAGCATATACAGGTTATGAACTGGGATGACCTTCTGGATTCTCAGAATGTCATTAATGTCAAACCAGCCAAAATAGGCATATTAATCAAACAACCTAGGAATTACTTACACTGAGGTAAGCATTGATCTTTGAACCAGTTGCTTATAAACAAGAATACTTCAAGTACTATATGACAAATGTCAATAATAGATTCAGGCTAATGGTGAAACACAGATACCACAGGGTAATCAAGTGAGGCTTACTTATTTAAATTCTGGAGTAGTGATTTTCAATAGGTATTCTATGAGAGTCTATTAGGTGTGTCACAGAAATTTTTAAACAAGAGTAAATTAATTTTGAAAGAAGTTAAGCAAGTGTTCATTTTTTAACTATTTTTTTTATCAACATAATTTAAATAAGCTGTGGAAGTTTATAGGTTCAAGTATGCTGGGAGATTTTTAAAAAAGATTGAAAAACACTGGTCTAGAGAAAGAAATCAGCAAATCAGGATGCACAACCAAGAAATCAGCCATATTCTTCTGTGACACGGTTGCAAAGTTCCTGGTAATGTCTAATTGTCTTCGGAAGTGAAACAGTTATAACTCTACATCTGAGTGTGTGACGCACTCCTTTTTTGACTTAGCTTTGATTGTGCAAGGTTATACCTGACCAGGATTCTGTCTTTTCTGGATATGTACTAGAGACAATCACAACAGGACTACCTGCACCCTATCAATCTCAAAACTGTAAAATACAATAGAACTGTAAAACATTTAGACTGATGAGAACAAAATCGCCATTCAGCACTCTTGGCTTTCCCAAATAAAAACTTGGAGAAGCAACATCTGACAAGGTCAGGTACCCAGAATTCCCTGAGTTATTCTATTTTGCAAAGATTTTATGTCCTACTAATAATTTGGGGAACATAAATGTAATAAAGTATTTTAATCACTCTGAAAAAGAAACCAAGAATTTACAGAAAGAGTAGAATTTATTTAGGGGCCAAGGAGGAGTTAATAGGGTACCTTTGTGTCGCCTCCCCATACCATTCAATAAGTTGGAAACAGGAGCAAAAGTACAACTAGGGAGAAATTTGTAGACTGGCCCCTGTATACTGTCCTTCTATGCCCTGGTCTACAAGGGCTCATAGGGAACATTAGTGTTTGACTGAAGGCGTGGGGGTATGTGGAGGAGGATGGTGAAGCAAAGCCTGAATCCCAGGAATCTGTGATACAGGGAGAGCTGGGGTGACTCAGCAGGCCTTGTCTACACAGCCCCGAATATCAGGTGTCTGTGATACAGGGAGAGCCGGGGTGACTCAGCAGGCCTTGTCTACACAGCCCTGAATATCAGGTGTCTGTGATACAGGGAGAGCCGGGGTGACTCAGCAGGCCTTCTCTACACAGCCCCGAATATCAGCTGTCTGTGATACAGGGAGAGCCGGGGTGCTTCAGCAGGCCTTGTCTACACAGCCCCGAATATCAGGTGTCTGTGATACAGGGAGAGCCGGGGTGACTCAGCAGGCCTTCTCTACACAGCCCTGAATATCAGGTGTCCGTGATACAGGGAGAGCCGGGGTGACTCAGCAGGCCTTGTCTACACAGCCCTGAATATCAGGTGTCTGTGATACAGGGAGAGCCGGGGTGACTCAGCAGGCCTTGTCTACACAGCCCCGAATATCAGGTGTCTGTGGTACAGGGAGAGCCGGGGTGACTCAGCAGACCCTCTCTACACAGCCCTGAATATCAGGTGTCCGTGATACAGGGAGAGCCGGGGTGACTCAGCAGGCCTTGTCTACACAGCCCCGAATATCAGGTGTCTATGGTACAGGGAGAGCCGGGGTGACTCAGCAGGCCTTGTCTACACAGCCCTGAATATCAGGTGTCTGTGATACAGGGAGAGCCGGGGTGACTCAGCAGGCCTTGTCTACACAGCCCCGAATATC
>CAUYON010082474.1:0-10754 GCA_963573935.1 Arctocebus calabarensis
TGGGAAAGACTGGGAGAGAAACGGAGAGAGCTTCTCTCTCCCCACTAGAATTTTCTCCCTCTAACAGATGCCTTAATGTTTTCTGTATTCTTTTCTTTCTTTTCTGTGAATAAATTCTGTCTTACAAAAATAAAAAAAAAAATGTAACTAGGAAAAAAAAATAAAAAAAATTAAATTTTAAAATTAACATAATGAACTTACCATGTTAATTAGATAATTAAGTAAGTTATATGACCATCTTCAATAAATACAGAATCTAATTCCACATCTATTCATAATAAAAATTTTAGCAAACTAGGAATAGAAAAAATGTTTTCAATCTGAGTATCTTTCTTAAAAAACCTACATCAATATAATATTGATGATGAATTATTAAAATCTTTCTGCCGAAGATCAAGAATGAAACAAAAAAAGTCTCCTTTTATCATAACTGTTTATATTATATTAGAGGACCCAGCCATTGGATAAAGGCAAGGAAAATTTGTAAGAATTGGAAAGGAAGAAATGAAACTGTCATTATTTCCACATCACATGATCACAACATGATTGTATTGGTTAAAATGCCAGAGTAAAATAGATGAATTCCCTTGAGGTTATTCAGCACTTTCTGTGGAGTGATACACAGAGAATACTTTAAGATGTGAGAGGACGGAGGAGGAAGTTTGTGCTAGAGAAGGGCTAGTAAAAAATATAAATAACAGAGAACTTGCAAACACACTGTTAAGTAATTGCAATAATTTTATAAGGCAAATTATTAAAAAGTCAACATTATTCCTATATACAAGGAATGAACAATTAGAAAATGACATTTTAAAAATAGTACATACAATAGAATGGAAAATAAATATTGTAGGAATACCCTCAAAGAAAATTTTCTACACAGAAGCTTTAAAACGTTGTTGGTAATATTATAGTGTTAATTAACAAAAGTTAGTAAGTAAAGAAGAGATCACTTTCATGGATGGAAAGACTCAATAGTCAGTTATCACTAAATCAATCTGTAGATTCAATGTAATTCTAATAAAAATCCCAACAACGTTTTATTCCTGGAAAGTAAAATGCTATCCTAAAATTTTCAAAACCTCTCTTTGTCTTGGTCTTTAACCATGTACAAGATACTTTTTCCTTATCCTGCTTGGGATACATTGAGCCTGGTGAATCTGCTACTTCATGCCTTTCATCCTGTGGACAAAATTCTAAACTGCTGTCTCTGTGAATATTACCTCTTCATTCTCTGTCTCTCTTTGATTAAGCCCATGTAAGACCTTTTTGATCTGTCCTCTGTATCTCTTAATTCTTGTTTTATTTTTTCATCCTTTGTTTCTCTCTGCTGAACCTGCAGTAATCTCTCAGTTATCTACCTTCAGCTGTTAATCTGCTGTTTAATCCAACACTTTGAGTTCTTAATTCCAACGGTTATATTTTGGGCTGTTTGTTTGTTTTTTGCAGTTTTTGGCCAGGGCTGGGTTTGAACCCACCACCTCCAGTATATGGGGCTGGCCCCCTACTCCTTGAGCCACAGGTGCTGCCCACCAACTGTTATACTTTTTATATTCATAATTTTATTAATCTTCCTGGTCCTTTGTGATAACATCTTTTTCCTTAGTTTTATTTTCAATATTCTCTTTTATTTCTTTAAATATGTAAAATATATATCTTATATTTCTCTTGCTAATACCAAAATCTGGAATATGTATCCCAATGTAGTCAGACTGGTTTCCAGTTCCAAACCCACATGAGCGCCCTTAACACATTTTCTTTTCCCATGTACTCAAAATCAAACACAAAGTAGCCAAAAATCTTTACCTTTTACCTCTGTGAGACAGGTTTTCTTCTTGGTCATCTCTCTGGGGGGTCTTGGTTTTTTCTGAGGGGTGGCGGTTGTTTCCTTCTTTTTTTTTTTTTTTTTTTTTTTTTTTGAGACACAGTGAGACTCGGTAGAGTACTGTGGCATCACAGCTCACAGCAACCTCCAACTCTTGGGCTTATGCGATTCTCTTGCCACAGCCTCCCAAGTGGCTGGGACTACAGGCACCTGCCACAATGCCCAGCTTTTTTTTTTTTGGTTGTAGTTGTTATTGTTGTTTGGCAGATCCAGGTTGGATCAAACCTGCCAGCTCTGGTATTACATGGCTGGTGCCCTAACCACAGGTGCTGAGACTTGACAGAGGTCCAGGTTTAGTGGGGGGTCCCTGATGCATTTTCTCACCTCTGTGGGGCCCCAAATCATCTCTTAAATCTCCTTCATGCACATACACACACACATGTGCATGCACACACAAGCACACACACATCTACCCGCTAGTCCTCGAGGGGTCAGCAAATGACTCAAGGGTAGCTGTCAGCTACAGCACTGATTTGGCTCTCAGACTCACACTTGACCTTGAAGGATTTCCCTCACTTTACTTCTAGGTCACTTACTTGTTTTTCTTCCATTTTATCGTTGCTCTGTACTGAGAAGTTCTCTGTGGACATCAAGATCACCAATTTTCTAGAAAAGGAAGTATGAGCTTGAGACTTTCCATTAGATAAATGAGGACTAGACCATTGTTGAGCTGACTTTCTTGAGTTCAGACACTATGACTTAGCACAGAGTGGGATATTTTTTAAAAGATCCTAGAAAAAGAATGAGTGGGGTGGGGTGCTCCCCTAAAGCTGGGCTTGCAGAGTTCTAGAGGTGGGGTCAGGAATGAAATCTGCACCTCCAGCCTGGCACCTGTAGCACAGTGGTTGTGGCACCAGCCACATACATTGAGGGCGGTGGGTTCAAACCCGGCCTAGGCCAGCTAGACAATGATAGCTGCAATAAAAAATAGTCATGCACAATGAATCCCCAACAATAAAAAATAAAAAAAAAAATAGTCATGCATTGTGGCAGGTGCCTATAGTACCAGCTACTTGGGAGGCTGAGCAAGAAAATCACTTAAGCCCAAGAGTTTGAGGTTGCTATAAGCTGTGTTGCCACAGCGCTCTACCAAGGGTGACATAATGAGATTCTGTCTCAAACAAAAAAAAAAAAAAGAAAGAAAGAAAAGAAAAGAAATCTGTACCTCCTAATTCCCAAGGGTGGTCCTTAGCCCAGGCTTTGTGACAGCTGCTCATTCAGAGAATAAAAGTAGAATACTGAATGCAAGAGCGTCAACAAAAGATGGATAAAACAGCCAACAGGGCTGTTGTGCATCCCTGTATTGTGCAGGGATGTGTTTCAAAGAAATACAGAACTGAGATATATTGTAAAGAATTCAGAAGTCTCTAAATTCAGCAAAGTAAGCAAAATGTATTTGAGGAATTAACCAGAGATGTCCCCTTCTCAAGCAAATTCATAGACCAGACTTACCTAAGATAGTTCTTTGTTCCCAGACAAATGAACACACACTGAAAATACGGTGTGGTCTTCTTTGGATCAGTTTCAGAAGCCAGCCAAGGTCGCACTCCACTTCTGCTGGGGCCAAAAACCTCTTCACCTACACAGCGAGGCAGAAGTCCAGCTCCTGAGGTGTCGGTCACCATCACTCCACCTTCATTTCTCTAGGTTTCCTGCTGCTTCACACCCTACCTTCTGTCCATAGCTGACTTTCCTTCCTCCTTCTCCCCATCAGACTCCCCCAGGAGCTCTCTGTCTCTCTGCCCTCTTCTCCATGATCTAATAAATGCATTAGGTTGTTTCTAATTTTCACGTGTCATAAAAATGCTGCAATCAATGTTCTTGTGTACATGTGTTATTTTCTCAAGGAAAAATGCCGAAGAGTAGAATTGTTGAATCAATGGGTACACATTGTCCACTTTCCTAGATATCACCAGAGGGCTCTGCTTTCCAAAGTGGTTTACCAGTTGTATTACAAACCACAGGGTATGGGGGACCCTGGGTATTCTTTGCTCCTAGACAAATGAATTCTGGGTATTCCTTATCTTTACCAACACATGGTATTAACACCTTTCAATTCTTAAAGAGTTTCTAGGAGCCAATTCCCAAACTCTTCCCTTCTAACCTCCTGATAGGTCACAAGTAACACATTTGAATTGTTTTGTGCTCTTCTGAAAATTAGATCTTAGACCAAGGGCCTACTATGCTTCCTGAAGAATGTGCTAAGGTCTATCAATTTTTTCCAGGGCTGATTGAGTAAAGAGAGTATCATAGTTAATTTTATGTACCAACTTGACTGGGCCACAGGGTGCCCAAGTAGCTGGTTAAACATTCTTCTGGGTGTCAGTGAGGGTGTTTCCAGAAGATCTCAGCATTTGAATTGGTGGGCTGAGTGAAGCATTATGCCCCCACCCCATGTGAGTAGGCATCATCCAATCCACTGAGGGCCTAAATAGAAAAAAAAGCAAAGGAAGGTTGAATTTGTTCACCCTGGCTTCTTGAGATGAACATCAGCCTTTTCCTGCTCCTGGTTCTCAGGCCCTCACAGGAGAGCCTCTATCACTTTCTTGCCAGTGAACCACACCACTGGCTTTCCTGAGTCTCCAGCTTGCAGGTAGCAAATGGTGGGACTTCTCAGCCTCCATTGTCATGTGAGCCAATACCTTATAAAATACCTCTTTCTAGATCTAGATACATGCTGTTAGTTCTCTTTCCCTGGAAAACACTCACTAACACAGGAGGTCTGACTCTATCTTACCTTGAGCAATGCCAATTAGAAGGGAAAGACGAGCTGAGGCTCTAAGAAGCAGGGGGTCTGTGTGAGGCACCCACACTGCTTATTAGCATAGGTCTTAGAGGTGAGATCAACAGTGGCACAGACCCTGGTGCCAATGAAACCAGCCTACCTGTTCCTGGGGCACATGCTGTGATAATAGGAATTCCAGGTCCTGAAGCCAAAGAGTGGAGAGATACCTGGCCTGTGGAGAGACACATAGCCTCTTGATGGCAGATGTCAGGCCAGAGCAAGCCAGCCTAAGGGGGGCAGGGAAATAGGATGAGGGCAGTGAATGTCCCAAATCTCTGTGCACATCTGGATCTGGACATCTACTTATCCATCATTCCAATGGTTGGCATTTAGGCAGCAAAGGTAGTAGAGTGACCCAGTGTGACCTCGGCTGATAGCTAAGCTGAGGTCTTCTTCCTAGAGATCAATGACTTAAACAGACTAGCTCTCTGTGCCTCAGCTTCCTTATCTGTAAAATGAGAATATTCATACATATTTATAAAGTTGCTGTGAAAACAAATGAGATAATATCAGTAAAATGCTTAGCCAGGGTCTGATGCATAGTGATAACTCAGTAAATGTTAATAGTTATTCCTATCACTATTATTATTGCTGTTTCAAATCACAGCCTATGACCAACTCTGTTGGAGCAAACCAGTATCAGAACTGGCATCTTATGCATCAGTTCTCATTGGTTGAAAACGTCTGTTTATTGAAAAGGTTTCTGAGGTCATTCTGGTGCTCATCTGAAAGGGGCAGAGGTCTGTTATTGATTGGCAATGTCTGCCATGGTGCTAACAGGTAGTGGTAGCAGAGAGCTATACACTTACCTTGCCTCATGCTCTGCATTTCACAGCTTACCTGGTAAGAAATACAGATTCACAAATGTTCCCATTTCAAGCTTCTAAGAGTACCTATAAACAGACCCAGAAGGGACTGGTTTTGAAATGAAGCCAATGCACATGACTCTTGTTAAGGCCCTATTGAAAGCAGGCACCTCCTCCTTTTCTATTCAGAGCTCTGTAGCCAATTTCCATTTTATCACTCCCAGTTGCCCCACAGCATGGACGCCAACAGAGGCGGGTGAGCCTCAGGTGGGCTCTTCAAACACAGAGCTAGCTTTCCACAACTGGTGCGACTAAAACAGAGAGCCCTGGAGCGCAACGAGATCCCCGTGAGAAGGCAGTGCAGTGGGAAAGGCCTGGGAACTTGCAGGGCTGGGTTCCAGCCTCCGCGGAAACCCCAGTGTGAGTCTGAGTGGGACTGCCTCTTACAAAAAGGTAAATGATCTCCACGATGCCATCCAATTTTGTTATTCCATTCTAGCAGAGGGAGGAGCCTCGTGTACTTATTCTATTTTAAAAAGAGGGTGAAGCATGCAAATATGTACACTTTAGTAGACTCTCCAATTTCTTGAAGGACATGCTCCAAAGCTTCCCTAGATTCCCAAAAGAGGAAATAGCACTCCAGGCCTGTTTTCTCCTGGCCAAGCATTTTTCACAGTGATCAAAGGGTTTATCAGTGCAAAAGCTTGATGAAATTGTATGAAAGCAAGAATTGGGGAACAAGTTATCCAGAGCAGTGGATTCAGGGGCAGAGCTGCTTGCCTGCCCGCCCTGCTTCATGCACACACGCTCACACACACCATCTTCTTATCCCAATGAAACTCTTGTTTCTGCAAGAAATTTATAAATTAGCACACACCATGGACCGCTGATATTAACATTACATCTGTTAAATTCATCACCATGAAGTGACCGTGACTGCACACACACATGAAGTCCCCAGACAACTGTGGCTACGTAGTATGTTTTAGTAATATGGCACCAAGAAAATTACATAATAAAATACACAATTTCTTTTCCCAACAACCATATGCTGAAAACGCCATGACAATTTCCCCAAACCATAATGGATTTTGCACCTGTCTTTTCACATATACAAGAAGTATAATATATAATAATTTATTAGCACAAACTCATAAAAGTGAGTTTTAAAAACCATGCAGGTTCTGTAAGCCCAGTGAGACATGACTCTTTTCAAGTGACTTCCTTGGGAGTGGCTGTCCTTATGGGCCAGGTAAAAGTCTCAGAAGGAGATCAGGTCCCAGCTGCTGACGCATCAGACTGTCCAAAACAGTATTTCCAGATCCATCACTATGCTAACAATTCACTTCTCTTCAAGTTTCAAAAACCATTTATAGAGACTTGCCTCTGAATTGATCTATGCTGTTTTCCAAAAGCCAATTCTACCCCTTATGAGGGAAAATTGTCCCCGTGAAGGCTCCTGGAGAGAGGGAACCACAGGATCTGAATGCAGTCCCCCATGAACAAGATCAAAGGTGTTTTAGAATACATAGAATGTATTTACAGTATCCTTAGAGGGGATGTATTTAAAGGGATGGCAGCCATTTGGGTTTGCTACACGACCGAGTTATAGGAGTACCTGGTATTTCCAACTGGATCTCTGACCTCTCTCTCTGCCTACACCCATCCAGCCTCACCCTCTCCCTTACTCCCCATCAAAGCAGCAGTGTCAAAAGAGCAGCTTCAAAAAGTCCCTGCATCACAGCTGCTGCCTGGGGCTGTCAGGGGCTTCTGCCCGCTTGTCCTCCTGAGTCACGGAAGTCTGCGGCCTCCAAACATGACCTGCTGGCCCCTATGCCTGCTCTAAGGATGAGACCGCAAGTGAGGCAGGACATTTTCAAAGAGACTGTCGGGGGCAGCTAACAAACTGGGAAAGGATAAACGAAGAAATAACAAAGAAAATGCCCAACGCCGTCTTCTGACTCACTTATAAATCTGCCACCAGGCTGAATAGAAAACGCTGAATCCACGTTAACTGGCCTCCTCTTTAGGAAATAGGACAGGGAAAGCTTTTCTCCATCTCCGTGCTTGCATTGACTGTGAAAAGGTCACCTGAGACACCGCAATAACCACCCTTCATGGTTTCCAATCTGTCCTCAGCCGACCTGAGTCCACGGCCTAGGACACCTGCCCCCGCCTTGTAGTAACCACATCCCCGTTCGACTTACACAGCTTCTCTCCTGTGTCCTATCCCATAGGACCAATGGATGTCCCACTTTCACTCCAAACCCGGTGCTCAAGTGCACACTCTCCCCCGCCCACCGCCTACTGGACTTGCTCTGCTCACGCCTTCGCTGCTGTCCCTACAGCAACGAAGTCTCCTGGGCACAAAACCTCTTTGACCTCTCACCTCACACCAACCACAAGCACCTAGCAATTCTGCCTCTTCCTGTGGCGCCCAGCCACCCCCAGCTGACTTACCACCTTAGCTCACGGTCAGCTCCTGCCAGCTGTTCTCCTACTGTCCGGCAGCCAGGGAAGTCCATCCTACGTGTCCCTCTATCACAGATTCATCTTCCCCAAATACTACATCAATCACTTCCAGAAACTTTCAATGGCTCCCACAGTCCCTCTCTGTCAGTCAAGGGACCCTTCATGTTGTCCCGTTCAGACGGCTCCATTTCCTCTCCCCTCCTTTCCAGTCCTTCTCCACCTCTAAGACCCTCCTACTGTCCCACATCTGAAGCCTCCCTGGGCCTCTGCCATCTCCTCTTCCACTGCTCTACACTTCCTGGCTACTCTGTCACTTAGCCATTGTACGTCCCTAATAGCTTCATCTTGCCTCTGGTTGAAATTCTCACCTGGCCATGTTTTGCCTCCCTGGAAAATCATGCCTGAGGGCAGATGCATTCCCTTGGGACTCATTTTCATACTTACCCTCCCTGGCACCTGCCCAGGGTCTCAAGGTGAGCTCTGGGTGTCAGGGGTGTTGAATTTAGCCTCTGACAGTGCACAGATGTCTTCCACGTCTTCTCAGCCCCAGACACTGTGCAGATCCAGGTTGTGGCCTCCAGGCAATGCTGGCCTGGTCCTTTTAACTTCTGACATTTTGATTGTGGCTTGGGAAACTAACTGTGCCCAAGACATGGGGAAACCGTTGCAACAACTTATGAGATTTCCAGGACCCTTTTCTGTGACCACATGTCTCCTTTGTGACAAATAAGTTTGCCTTAAACAATGAGCAGAGCACAGATAGCAAGCACTCAACACAGGCACGTCAGCCCGTAGCCTCCTTAAAGACAGGCCTTGTGTTCTTCTGGTCTACCTGGGAGCACTAGTGCTGTGCAGAAGGCTCAGGAAACACTTGTTAGCTACATTTCTTTTCTTAATAGTGGGACGATCTCCAAACATGGACTTCAGAGCCATGTTTGCTCTTTGATTATATAATGTAGTCTTCTGTTACACGATGTGTAAACTTTATGCTTTGGGTTGTAGATAATACAAAGAGTGACACCTCTAAAACTAACGCTGAGGGGAGGTGTGTGAAAGAGAGAATTAGAGAGAGAGAGAGATTAAAGGCAACGAGGCCAGTCTTTAAACCAAGTACCATTCACACGAGCAAACTAGTTCTCATCACAGTCGTCCTGCAGTCCCCTAAGCCTCCATGAGCAGTGACGGGATAGAAATACCACTTTGATTCCAGGCAGTGGTTGGTGAAACAAACCATACACTCCTGTCTGGTGCGAGGAGCTCAGACAAAGCTCATTCTAACCATGAACAAAGTTTGGGGGAAGGTGGTTTCCTACAAGGCAGCTGAATGATTGACAGGCAGATTATTATTAGGCTGAGTCAGCCTCATCTGGCCTTTTTTAAGGGCAATATGGTCTGCATAACGTGACATATGAATGCTAAACTCCTGGCAGGTCCTGAGAAGGGGGACCATGAAGCTGGCAGCCTGACATTGGCACAGCTGGGAGGAGAAGGCTTGGCTTCTGCACATTAACACATTTGACATTTGCTATCTAAAGGGAAGGGCTAATAAATAACCTGCCAACAATGACACTCTGTAATGATGGCTTTTATTACCAGCCAGTTAATCCTCCACTCCAGCTCTGTCCTTTCAGGCCATCTGGTGTTGCATTCTTATTTACTTACTATGTTTTCCTGGAGCTTGAACTTGGATCATTTGCCTCCTGCTGGTGTCATATTTTGCAGTTGATTCAAGGGCTGGGACAGTGGCAGGCTGGTCATAGATAAGTCAGCACCAAGGTCTGTAGAAAATGAGAGTAGACAGAGTTTTTAACAGGTGGCATTGAATTTGGGGTTCACCTGCTTGAAGCCAGTTAGTCATGTTGGGTCCAGAGGGGTAGGAGAAGTTCTTCTCTTTATTACCACCCCTTTTAAGAAACATTATGCATAGTTTCTCCCTCGATGGGATCTGACACACATTTATTGAGCATACATTATGTACCAATATAACATATTCTAGGGACATAAAATAAGACTATTTAAAATAAAGCTCATCTCTTTAAGGCCAAAGCTGACAGGTCAGAAGAGGAGGCCCTCACATAGTTTAAATTATTGATTTAATAATGAGATTTAAACTACATTGGGAATACATTATTGATTAATAAAGAGTTTAAAACTACATTGGGAATAAGCACAAACTGCTAAGAGGTCAGAGATAAAGAGATAATTCTTTCTCCCTCAGAGTATTTGAGGAATATATTGTCCAGACTGTAAAGTGTCTGACGTTTGACCTTATTTTTAAGCTAACAAGTTGGCCAGTGTAATAGACTGAATGTTTGTGTCCCCAAAAATACATTATGTTGAAACCCCAACCCCCAGTATGATGGTATCAAGGTGTGACATTTGGGAGATAATTAGGTTTAGATGAGCTCCTAGGGGTGGGGCCCCCTTGATGGGATCAGTGTCCTTATTTTTTTTTTTTTTTAAAGAAAATAAAAAATCCGGTTTTATTTATTTTTTTTTTTTGTAAGACAGAATTTATTCACAGAAAAGAATACAGAAAACACTAAGGCATCTGTTAGAGGGAGAAAATTCTAGTGGGGAGAGAGAAGCTCTCTCCGTTTCTCTCCCAGTCTTTCCCAATCTCCTCCTTTAGGCCTTTAGTCTCAGGGTATACATAGGTGTATGGGTTCCTTGACCAGGAAACAAATGAATACAGTCCCTTCCACCAGGGGCAAGGTGAATGAATGTATCAATGAATGGATACAGTCCTTTCATGGGATTGAGGCCTAGGAAATTCACAAGAAATTGACCTAGGCATAGGAGATGG